>JAVQKC010143850.1:0-12196 GCA_036025475.1 Philypnodon macrostomus | reverse complement strand
CAAAGAATTACAGTCGAAAATGGAGTATAACAACAAATGGAGTATTGGTTTGAACCCTCTGGCTATCGCAAGGATTGACTGAATTGAATTGATGATTTTTTTTTTTTTTTGTCTATTCTTCTATTTGCTAAGGCAATTATTTTAAAGTTAAACACAGAAACAGAAAATAAACAAAACTGAATGGTTAGGAAGGAAGTGGCTGGGGAGAGGGAGGCCATGGTACAAATTTTAGGGTATCAGAGATTATGTATTATACATAGACACAAAAAAGAAACATTGAACAGCATAGTGTTTTAATGGACTTTGTAAAAAAAAAAAAAAGAATACAATGTATTTATTTATTCATTTATTTGTTTGAAAGCGTATTAACAATGTTGGTATTTGGCAAATAGGTGTATTGTTTGTGGTATATACAAATATACGTTATATGTTTAATGTTATTGGTATCTCTACTGACCTCATGTATGAGCTCTGTCTACTGCCACCCAAGTAAGTAAGTATTCTTTTTTACCTTATGCTATAGATTATATATAACCTAAAGCAATGTGACATGACAGTGGCCCCACATAGCTCTATGCCCCATCCCAGGTGACTAAGAAAAAAAAAATAATATTCTAAAATCCCCAGACATTGATTAAACACCCAACAAACAGGAACCAAAAATATCCTCCCTCCGGACGTCCAAAATGGAGTGTCAGAGAGATGATGTAAGGCTTTAATAAAAGGCCAGGCTGCTCATATTGATATTCATTATTATGTGGCCTGAGCTAACCCCATTATGTTCCCATTAGGACTAATAACATACACAGCTAAGTCATTTGTTTCATTTAGCCATTCAGCGTATACAGAATTAAATGACTCTGGGAAGCGACAAACAGAGACAGAGTGCTTCCACTTGATTCGCTGCACATTTATACCTCGTGTAAGAGGAAAGAGAGTCATCTGAATATCATAGAAGGCTCTATGGAGGATAATGAGCATGCTGAATCAATATTTCATATGTGAAGAGTGAGATTTATAGTGCTTTCTGTGCCAGGCAGTTCCTTATTTTATTTTTTCAGCTCTTGACATGGTTTCCAGCAGGTAGCCACAACACAGCAAAGGGAGCACCAGAATAGCTTTGTGAGGTTGAGAAGGAGCTGGTGAATTGGGTGAACGACGGCGAGCCCAGGGCATAGGCCTACATATTCAGAGAAGAGGACTCAACCTTCTTTTGGAGGATGAAGGCTGCTAAAAATAAGCCAGAGGAATCACAGAGAGAGAGGGGCTGCCACAGCGGTGGGCCGGGTTACTGCTGCCCCCTTTGCCCCTGCTCTGGGAGCCCAAACCCCCTGAGCTCCAGTGCCCCTGCGCTCAGCCCGGGCTCAGCCTGTCAGGCCAGCACAGCAGCTCGCCTCCGAGAGGCATTATGCTAATGGGAGGGCCTCCTTCTCTGTCTGCGCGGCCCTTCACCGATCTGTGCAGCGGCTTGCCTTAGGGCCCTGCTGCTTGTTTTGACAGAGCATCCCCTGATAGTTGGGATTAGTCCAGCTTGTTTGGCTAAACTAGGAGAGGGGCTGCTTTGGAGTTTTTGGAGATCCGCTGGAGCCAGATGCCTCCTGCTTTTATCCCCACCAGGAGAGGGCCTGCACCCCCGAAGGCCTGCCCACAGCCATGGGCAGCCACAACCATCCAGGCAGTGTCAGGACCCACAACGCACATGCACAAGACACAAGGAACACAACTACACACTTCCTCACACTATATCCACAAGCAAAATATTCAGCACACATAAATAGTCATGCAAAAGAAGTCTGGAGAAGAACCTTCAACCTGCGAGCATCACAAGCCTCCTGTGACGTAACCTAAGACTAAAACATATCCGGATCATACAAGCAAGCTTCACAAGCTCCATATCAAACACACACACACTCTTTAATACTCGTTTAATTTTAACAGCAGTTTTACAGCCAGGCTACATGAGGACAAAACTACATAATCAAAAAAATACATCTTTACATAAATGTTGGCCAGTGTTGTTGAAGTGATGATCTCTCTGTGATAATGAGATATGTTTCATGAGGATTAGAGAAACAGTTCCCACTCAAAGACAGGATTTTGAGATTTATTTTTTCCAGTTTTTGTTGATTTGTTTTTTTTTGGCCTGTCTCTCGGCAGGACACAGAGATAAAACCCCAGTCAGTGCCCTTGCCGGGGCAGCCTTACATGTGAAGAAGCTGTTTTACTGCTACATTCCTGGTCTACATTAGTGGAGGCGTGGGGCTTGAACTTTTCTATTAAAGTGGCTGACCTGTGCACAAGGTTCAAACAGCCCTATGCACATTAGCGCCACGTCACCGACGTTAGCCTCAGGAAAAGAGAATAAATAAGTTGGAGGTGCCGTGATCTCCCTTTCAGCGGACGTCCCGACACAAGAGCCGTGCCATATTTTATTCACTAATGTCAGGTGGGTTCAGCCAGACTCAGGGTCGCACTCGGACTGGCCCCTTCCCCGTGAATCATCCAAGGTCAGCCCCATGAAAAATACAGCCATACCTCCATCAGATCTATGACAAAACACAAAGGGAGAAAGAAAGATTTATGCTGCGTCCCAGTCGTCCTAGGAGCTCTTAGTGACAGAATCTCTGAGTTGAAGCGTTCCAGTTGTTAACTTGGAAATAAACAAATCTATAACGTTAACAGCTTCATTAGCAGTTAGCAGTTAGCAACAACAGGGATTTTAGCATATTTTGTAACTGCAGATGCTAAAATACACCACAGCAGCATGCTAACAGATACAGGGTTGACAGCAGTGAATGGCTCATATCAAATTAAAACAAGTTCATTGAATATTATATGAGTTATATTTTTTATTGGCAAAGGTGCAGGAAAATAGGTGCACAATTTTTTTCTGCCAATGGGTGTTATGCTACAATAAACCCTTATGTATGTGAAATACACTGTAAAAATACAGTAGTCCATAGATGTTCATTTTTGTAAAAAAAAATTTGTAACTGTAAAACTTTAATATTTATCCAAAATCTGATTTTCTTAATAATTTTGGGGGTCAAAGAAGTTCCGCTGTCCGGCATTATAAACAACTGTATTTATTAAATCCTCTGATATGGGACTATGATAACTATATACATTACACAGGGAAGCGACGTGACCAAGACAGTGGCACACTATGGGTCGTTGTCTTGATAACAGGATAAAAAACAACACGTCATGCTAACCAAAGTGGCCAAACAGCTAACAAAGCTAATGGGACTTTTTGATGAAGTTAGACAACTAAAAGACCTGATAACAGCAAAGGACCAAGTCATTAAACAACTTGAGTAACGGATCAACAATCTGGAACAATATACGTGAATGGAGGATGTTATTATCTCTGGATTAAAAGTTAAACCTCACTCGTATGCCAAAGCTGCGCAGGAAGGCAGAAATGTCATTGAGGACGCCGAGACTGAAGATCTGCAAACACTGGAGAATGTAAATGTTGAAAAAAAAAATGTAAGAGCGATCGACAAAATAAGTCTTACTTCAGTCACACGTCTATGTATAAAAATAAAAATATTGTTTTATTTATTGACCAAAATAAAACAAATAAAACAATAAAATATGTTTCTGTAACCAGTCGACATAGGGTCATGTTTCAACATCCAGGTAAAACATGCTCAATAGGTTTTGAAAATCTACAAAATCTACAGGACTGTTCTGGATGCCCAAAGTAAATATGCTGTAGTAACATAATAGATACAAAATAATTCACTGCAAAATTTCTTCTGCTCAATTCAGATTTTATTATTAAGTATTATATTTGGCATGTGCTCATAGCTTTTTAGTGTTTTGCTGGTGGTCTGTGGTCTTCACATCCATAGACATTCCATTGCATTAACCTGCATTTGACAAACTGCAATATGGGTTTGTATTAACCTACTGTTTTCTATATGATTCGTACTGCCTTTGTCCAGACTCTCAAAGCCGATCATACATTATGATCACTCTGATTTTGTCTTTATGTTTTATTGTATTGCTTGTTTGGGTTTTTGATTCATTTTCTAACTTTGTACAGTGTCCTTGGGTGTTCTGAAAGGCACTATAACTAAAATGCATTATTAATACTATTGTTATTATTAGCCAAAGTAGTTGTTTTCAATGTCTAATCCTGCCTATGAAGCTGAAGACCGATGAAGGAGGTGCTACGGCATCTGAAAACATGGATAGAAAGACCCAACGTTGCAATAGGAAATGAATAGCGACGAGAGAATCAATAACAAGAAAAGGCTGTGTGATGTAACAGTGAAAAGTGTGCTCAAGGTGTAAGGAGGAAGGAAAGGGGTCTCCCAAGGGCCGGGTCAGGGGCCCAGGGGTGATGTCAGCCTATTAAACTGATTTCACAGGTTCCCTTAACGAAGCCCCTGGCATGTTAAAGGCCAGGAAGCGTCCCATTGCAAGCCTCTCGCGCCTCCACCCCCCTCCCCCCGAGCCCTATAGTCTCCTCTGAAGGCAAAACCAGAGGATGACTTATCGACAGGTTTTTGACGGAACAGGCGTGAAGAGAGGCGGCTGAGGGGGGCACCATCCCAGGACCCCTAAAACCGAAGGTGGTACGGTGAGGTGGGACTTTCAAAGAACTAGAAGTAAGTCTCATGGCACTGACAGAAACCAACGTTTGAGTTGAGGATATTTTGTAAGAGGTCACAACCAAAGAGAAGCATTAATAAACAATCAGTGCAAGTGTCCACCACCATACCTACACACATCAATTACGTCAATTTAGGTGGGGTTTGTTAGCTGTTTTATTTCATAAAAAATATATTGCAAATGAATCACCTCTACTTACAGACATATGCCCAGTAGTAGAGTCCTATCAGACAATTTGTGACTGACTTGGAGAAAACTTTCTAGTTGCTATTCCTACTTATGCTAATGCTAAAGCTAATAACAGTATTGCTGCAATATCTATATACTCGGCTCATGTTAGCGCCAATAGCTCTGTCATTAGCAGTTAGCATGAACAAAGCATTATAGTGTATTTTGTAACTGCAGGTGCTCACAGAGCCCACAGTAGCATGTTCACAGAGAATCCCACAGAAGTGGACGACTGATGGAGATGTAGTTGAATCACTTTTATGGTAGTCACATGTTTCTATTAAATGTAACATGGGGAGCTGCCATCTTGGATTTTTCCAACTTGGGTATGAGTGAAGCTTCCCACCTCCTGAGGACAAATCGAACACAGCATTAGATCAGAATTCGATTTTGTTTTATTTGGAGATTGCTTTTACAGGGAGTCATCAATTCCATTTTCTCATTACCTATGGACCCTTTGCTTTGTATTATGTACCTGATAAGTCTGAAATTAAGAATATTGTGATAAACAGTCTGTACACATTGAATTAACACTGAACTTTTACAATGTACATGATAGTTATGACACTTTGTGACCCAGGGACCTGGTCTGCAAATTAGCCGTCAGCAAGATCAGGAGTTCCCCAAACTTTTCAGACCGGGACCCCTAAAATAATGTCACGAAAGCCTCAGAACCCCTGTCCCCAGAGGAGTTAACAAATACAAATGTCCCCAAGGCAAAAACTGGCCTATTATAGAGAAAAAACATGTGTGATGCTTTTATTTGGATGGTTTATTTTGAAATACACTACATGACTTTTATTATAATAAATCAACATATAATTATTTCTGTAAATCAGTTCGCGACCCCCAGTTGGGAATCCCTGAGCTAGATGACCTATGGACACAGCATCGGTTTCAACTGTAACAATGCTTTTTTGTTCTGTCCCTATCATATCGGTATTGTTTTGTTTTGTCTGTCTACTCCACTTAATGCATTTGGTACTAATTTAAAACTACATACTGTCTCTGTGTCACAGGCTCCTAGAGCCGATCCTAGCTTCTATAGATTCCTAGCCGAAATGATTCATTTTGTACTTGTACCATTAGATTTCTAAGTACATATACTGTACTTACAGTTTAATATAGTGACGTACTTGCTACATAAACATATACATACAAATAATAGTAATTATATTGGAGCAATGTTACTTGGATACACTACTCATCCTTACACTCTTATACACTATCGTTTTTACTTTATGTAACCAAACTAAAAAAAATGTATATCAACACAGTTATTATTGATATGTGCATGACCAAAACAAGGAATAATTCTTTATATAAATAAAACAGACAACACTTTTTACGTTTATTTAAACATTTTTCTCTTTTGTGTATCACCTCAATATACACCATCAAGAGACCAACTGTGCATTGAAATACCGGAAACATGGCTGAGTAATATGAGCATCCTCCTACAAGCTGCATTTAAATTTAAAAGTGCAGATGCTTTGGAAGTAAATGGTCTAAATAAATATCATAAAAGTCTGTTTTCTGGTATAGGCGTGCATGTGCGATGTCCCTTTTCCCCCGAACATATATACAATCTGCTGAACGCTGCTGTCTGGTACATGCAGCTGGCACCATCGAGTCCCCACAGCATATGCTACCAGGTGTTCTCTAGCTCCAAACGCAATCTTTCATCAAGGTAACCCAACTGCAGACAAATTAATTAGGATAACATCAAGTCAACAGAGCAATGTTCAGAGGAGCTGGTGGTGGCGTATCAAAGCAAAGAGGCAGATTTTTTGGCTTCTGTACTTTTCAGTGCCTCTCCATATGCACAGAGCAACAGACGTGGTCATATGTGAGTGAGGTGGGCTTGTTCTTGGAATGTATGTTTGAAAAATATAAAAGAAAGTATACAAATAAATGTGTAATCTGTACGTTTCCTACAATAAAAATGTGTATGAAAAAATAATGTTTTACCTGACCCTGTAAAGTACATTATTTTTACTTTAGTCCCTCCACGGTCCTCGAGCAACATCAGATCAGAGTTTTTGGGGTACTACTTTGACCAGTCACGTTTTATTTTTGTTCCTCCTCTTCTAAGGACTACAGACAGCCTATTTTACATCACAGAATATGGTCAGGTAGTTCGTTTTTTACCCTACAGACTCCACCTTTAAGCAAACCAATGGGAGCTTGTCATTAATGCCTAGATTATTCATTCATCTTATTTTAGGGTTTTTCTAGTTCGGGTTGTGGGTAGCTGGAGGCTATCTGAGCAACTTTGGGCTTTTTCAACCACCAATACCAGACGACTTTGGTGATAACTGAATTGATAATGGTGATAAGTGGGAAGAGCTTGGTCATAGTAAAAGCCTGAAACCTCAATCTCATTGAATAACCAAATCCTTAGGCATGAGTAATTAAATAAATATTTCTTGTTGTGGGCAATATAGCGATAAAAGATTGAATCCTGATATGGCAATACAATGATCAGCAGGAAGATTGTTGAATCAGTGAAACACATTCATTTATGCTTTGCTCTTCACTGTTAATTTTATTGTAACATTATCAGTGTTCAAATTACACAAGTATAATGATGAACATTGGATTAGATAAATATTGTATTTGTAGTTTTAAAAGGTCTTCTGTGTAAGACAAAAAAAATCACAGTTAACATGATAAAATCTAAATTTGTGATATTATATTTTTTATATATATCACCCACCCCTACCTGATAATAGCCATATGTTTGTCTTGTAGAAGTCTGAGTTCAGTCACAGGAAGGCTGGAGTGAAGGGTTTAGTAAGAGCTCTTCTAAGTCCCTCCTTACAACCTTTCAGGTTAGTACACAATAATCTGCTTTCCCTTTACCTCAGCTAACATTTGCATCACAACAATGCAAAAAAAAGGGTTGGCCCTTGAAATTCTTTATATGGGGAAGATGTATTCCTGCTGCCTTGACAATATTTGATATGCCAATCAAGCCACCGTTCATCCACATGTTAGTATATGAACAGTAAAGCAGGACTGAATCTTTTTCTCTTGACTTTGAGGTAAATACAACTAACACCAGACTTAAGTCATCCTATGGAATTGATGACTATGTCAATGTATTGTAATAAATGACCCAGTTTGGTTTTAAACACACATTTTCACTTTAAATGTAGAATTTTTTTTCACTAAGTACATATTCAAATAGAAAGTAAGAATTGAATCTAACTGAATCTTATTCATTTTAGATAAAGTTAGAGCAGACCAAGGATTATTTCTTAAATAATAAATACTGTTAGTTTCATTTAGTATAATCAATGCAAATAAATCATTACACCAGCTTTTAAACGACCTGTTTTCAACCTGTGCCCATTTGCATTTTTCAATTTCTCCAGTGGACAGGGGGTCTTTTCTTGCCATAATTTTGGGGGTTTGGATTTGAAAGGTTTGGGAACCCCTAGGCTGTTTCAATTTATTGTGAAACTGTAGTTAAACAATCTCTTTCTGCTAATGTTAGTCATAATATCGCTGATATTATAAAGATGATGAGGAACATGTTGAGGTGTTAATGACTATCCACATAATGTATCTACATACAGATTACATGTTAATATACTACAGTTCAGGTGTAAATGAAGTGAATAACACAGCTGGGTGTCTGTCTCACATGAACTCAAATACACTTCATCTTACCTCATCATTGACTCAGTCGTCTAGCAACTGATTTATAATGGATAATGTTTTCAGTATTGTCTGATGATTTGTCTGTTTGTTTGTTAGCAACTTTATGCAAAAACTACGGAATGGATTTGGATGAAATGTTCAGGGAAGGTTTGAATTTTAAGAATGGCATCTGTTAGCAACTTTAAACACTGAACGGATATGGATGAATTTTCAGGGATGATCAGAAATGACACAAAGACCTGGTGATTACACTGAATTAAGCTGCCCTTCTCCAAGTGCACTCTCCAAGTGCTTTCTAGTTTACATACAGTATGTGTTGAGCTAAAGACTATATGGTTGTGATCCGTGGTCATTCAATCATCTTCTTTTATCTATTCTTCTGGGGGACTGGAGAGTGTTCTAAAAACGGGTATGCTCTAGACAGTGGCCTGATACTGAGATAAAAACAGACAATTCTCATTCAGACTCATTCATTCCCTATTTTAGAGTCATTATTTCTACCTGGAATATAACCCCAAAAACACAGGGAGGACATGCAGACTTCATTCAGGGAGATCAGGTGTTGGCAGGTCTGAGGACTGGACCCCTAACTTCTCTCTCTGTAATTGTACAGCCCATATCTTTGGCAATATCAGGCCTATTTCCCCTGATAGCTTGTGACAATAGGTCCTTGTCAGGTTTAAGTGCTAACAAAATGGAGGCTAACACGGCACAGTTAACAATAAATCAGAAACGTGGTCAAACACAGTGTTTTCTAAAGGCACTTTTCTCCCCATAATAAAAGCTTCCCACTTTCCTCCTTATTCAGGCTTTTAGAATGAGAAAATAATCTTCCCATTATATTCACAACAACTATATCTCATGCACTGGGAATCATTGCTTGAATAGACACTCATTGCAGGGACGTCTGGCTTTGTGTCCTTCACTGTTCAGCTAAATGCACCGCCCCATAGACACCGGTGACCTTCAGTCATTTAGCAGGCAGCATGATGGGACATGATATCAACACCTGAACAAAGGCTAGTCGTGAAGCGCTCACATCAAGTCTCCTGTTTATTCATAGTTTGGCTGTGCTCTGTCATCTAGAGGTCAGTCATTTGAATACTCCCCCCATTACGGGCTAGTAGCTTTTAGCACCAGTGTCCCTCTTTGCCTCGCAGTTAAAACGGCCTCCACATCAGCAGCCACTTCAAAAGGAGCGCCAGGCTTCAAACATGGCTTTTTTTTCTCCTCCGTTGTGTCAAACGTACTTCACAAGCGACTGCTCCAACAAAATATGCAGCAGCTGCCGAACGTAAAGGATGAAACATGTAGAAATCAAGACGAGCGCCTGGGCTAGTGTCAAAGGAAGACGACACAGCGAGGGAAGGAAACAAGGGAACGAGGAAAGGAGCTGAGGAGATGAGAAAACCCACACCAAAAAAAAAAAAAGCGGGGAATTAAGAAAATAACAGTCTTTGTTTTAATTACCGGTGTAGGAAATAGGCGGAGGAAAAAACAGCGATTTTTGTGCTCGTTAGGAGTCGTACTACGGATCAAACGGCGTATTTACATATCAGATTAAACCACGACGTGAGCTGTGAAGGCATCGGCTAACGAGAGAAAACCATCTTCAACCACTCACATGTGGAAGGGGTGCGGGATGGGGGGGGTCTAGGGAGGTAACAGCAAAAACAACTCATCTATACTTATTAAAAAGAGTTGCGGAACAAAGACGCTGATGAAGGCGCGAGTCGGGGCAGAGGAGCTAGTTAGCGCGCAGCATTTATTGCTAATAGAAAAATAAAGCTAGCGAATAAACAGTCAGATGCCTTTCAGGAAAACACTCTTGAAATTTTTTCTCAAACCAATGCTTACCAGCCAATTATATCGGCCAGCGGGTCAAAGAGCATTCTGGGAGGTGGTAGATAGTTTAGTAACAGCAGGAAAAACCGTGTCAAAGATAACTCCCCTTTCTCTTTCATCCTTGTCTTTCTTCTGAGGCCTTTTTCTTGTTGTTGGAGGCAGAAGAGCTTCAGCTTTGTGGCTCGAGATCCAAATGACCGGCCATCATTATTCCCCCCCAGATACCACCACACGCATACACATAGAGACACACATAAACACGACTACCATGGCTACAGAAGATACAAGAGCTGCAACAGAGACTTGAAAACAACTTCTGAGAGTGAGAGCTCCATTAAGCCATAGCCACGCTTACATACAGCCTTTTAATCAAGTGGGAAAGGACCATAAACAGGGGCCGCATTTGCGGACTGGGGATAGTTTGATGATATATGTTTTATTTCACTACATGCATACATCAATAGCTTTTCAACTATTAATAGATTTATGTGTATTTGTTTATCACTGCAACTATTGGCCTTAGGTAGGGTCAGTTTTTAACACAGGGCGGACATGGATACAGACAGATGATTCACTCCCTCACTTTTCCTGGTTGACTTTCCTGCCCTAAAACTCTGAAAACATTTGTTTATGAGTTTATTGTCATTCACCTCAATGATTAGTGCATGTACCACCAATTATATCTACTTGACTGCACTGCTGTCCAGAGATAATATAGTTTGAAATCAGTGATAAAAGTTGGAAATGACTGAGCCCAATTAGTTAATGAGAAATCACTGTCATTTCACAGGTTTTTAACATTCATCGTTCATCTTCAACTGCTTATCTGGGGCCGGGTCGCGGAGAACAGCCTAAGCATGCCACCTGAGAGACATAGTCCCTCCAGCATATCCTGGGTCTTCCCCGGGGCCTCCTCCCGGCAGGACGTGCCTGAAACACATCCCCAGTGAGGCGTCCAGGGGGCATCCTAAACCTGTGCCACCTCAACTCTCTTCACGCGAGTGTCCAAGACATACGGCAGGAGATCTGATGAAACGACAACGAAGTCGATTGTCAATCTCCTAGGGTGTCCTGGTGCCACGTGCACTTATGGGAGATAGTGTGATTCAACAATTTCTTATAATTCATGTACATCACTGGACACTTTATTAGGTGTGCATTTCTGCTGCTGTAGCTCACCTGTTTCATGTTTTGCTGACTTCATTCACGCATGGCCTTCTGCAGATCCAGACGTAACAAGGCTGAGGTTGGTGGCCTATTATCACAAGCCTGTCTCTGACATCTGGCAACAACATTTTCACCAACAGAACAACTAATAATAATAATAATAATAATAATAACAAGGCCTGTGCTGTTGTCCCCGACAGCAAAGTGTATATCGGCGAAAACGACCCCATACGTCTGCCCCGTACGCCTGCCCCGTACGTCTGACCCATATGTCGCCCCGTACGTCTGACCCATATGTCGCCCCGTACGTCTGCCCCGTACGTCTGACCCATACATCGCCCCGTACGTCTGCCCCGTACGTCTGCCCCGTACGTCTGCTACAACTATTACCAATGGGGACCTTAATCACTTTTTTGATTTGTCTGGATGTTTGTGAAGAATGTTTTTGCCAGATTTAGAAAATTCCCTAAAGCTGCATTATTCTTTCAGTCTATAGGGGGCGCTATAGATGTAACTGCCATCATATTAGTCAGATGTGTTCAGGGGTCATTAGGTATTTCAGGTTAGAGCCTAATCGGGCAAAGTATGTGCACGTTAGAGGCTGTCAAATATACCTGACCTCCCAAATTCAATTCAAAATGGCCGACTTCCTGTTTGTTGT
>JAVQKC010143809.1:0-10372 GCA_036025475.1 Philypnodon macrostomus | reverse complement strand
ACAAATGAATAAAACAAATGAATAAAACATAAGAAAAGTTGAAAATAAAGGGAGCAAAAGCAGAGAAAGCAACAGAGCAGTGAAAACACGTCTACACTCTACAGAAGCAGGAAGCAAGCAAGTATTGTGTGCTTGGTGTTATTCTTGAAAATACCACAGAAGATTTTAAAGCAGTTATGTGCTTATATTGCAAGATTTGTCATCATTTGGTAATCTATCGTAGTTTTCATGATTATAAAATTTGGGGCAGCAGTGGTGCAGTGGATAGGCGCTAGCTGGAGTCCACGCCCGAGTGCATACTGTTGTTGTGTCCCTGGGCAAGACACTTTGCCCCACATTCCCTGTGTATGAATGTGGTTATGTGATGGTGGTGGTTGTAGTCAAGACCGGACTATCCGAGACCAAGACCAGTCCAACACACAGTAGTCCAAGACTGAGATCAGAGTAAACGAAAAAGACCAAGACCAAGGCAGATCGAGACCAGTTCAAGACCAGTTCAAGACCAGACAGTTCAAGACCAAGTTCAAAAACACAGATGGCACAAAATATAATGATTTCATTTTAACTAATAAATATTTAATTTTAAAAATATGCTTCAAACAATAACATAAAAGTGTTTAAAAAATCCCAATAATCATTCATAGGAAAAACCTCTGCCACTATGTCTGAGACTGTGACAAGACTGAGTATACTGATGTTCGAGACCAAGACTAAGGGCGAGAAAAACCAAGACAGTGAAAAAGTGGTCTTGAGACCTGTCTCGACCACTTGCACTAGTAGGCACACAATGGCAGACACGCTTCCTTCTCCACCAGTTTGTGATTGTGGTGTGAATGAATAATGGACCATCGCGCTTTGAGAAAGCCGTGTGGAATTATCTTAAACCAGACGTTGACCTCTGGCATCAACAAGGCAGTTTCTCACAAAACTGCCACTCACTAGATATTATATGCTTAAAACATTGAACTGTAAATTCTCATGGTATAATTCAAGTAGATCCGCACTGAAATCCCTGGAATGGAGGCAAATTAATGACACTTTTTTATGATCCCACCAGACTAAGAAGGTGACAGTTGATTGTGACATTAATTTCACATTTCACATCCTTGAACCTGCGTCTGATTTACCTTCAACTCATTGTAAAGAAATGGACAAGCAAGTACATAACATTAAAGGGGCCATATTAAGCCTATTTTTGTGTTCTAGACTTGTAATTACATTTTTATTGTTTTAGAAAAGTCATAATAATAAAAACACATCTTTATTGAGAGCTGTTGCTTTCGCTCTGCTAAAATGCTCAGATTCAGTGCATGTCCGGTTTTATATAGCACTTTTCTCAAGACTCAGAGACGCTTGACAAGTACACGTAGTCATTCACTCCAGTCACACTGACAGAGGCGTGGCTGCCAGTCTACGGCCCCTCCGACAACCACCAATCACACAACCACATTTATTCAAAGGCAATGTGGGTTAAGTGTTTTGCTTAGGGACACAACAACAGGTTGGGAATCAAACCGGCGACCCTCTGGTTGCAGGAACACTTACCCAGTGCTCTCTTTCCACGCGCTGGCCACACCCACTTCGCTACTACAGCCAATGCAAACAATGTGAAGAAGTTGCAAGGTGTGTTTAAAACAGTGTGAGTGTTTTCAACAGCTCCTCAGTTTACAGGATTACTCAAACATTTAGACCCTTTCAAAGTCTGTAAACAGAAAGTTCTAAATTCTGGAATGTAAGCAAGACCATAATACATTTTCAATGGAGAAATTAAAATTAACCACAAAATATTTTGACAAAGTCCAACCTCTCTGCTACATGTAGGTAATATCCTGGTTAGGAAACATTAGTTTATTTAATGTACACATTAGGGACAAAAAGTCCTTACAGAAATGTTGAATGGATTTTTTCATTGTATGCTCAGAATTCTTCTATCCCTCACCATAAATCCTACTTTTTTGTAAAGTTAACTCACTTTTGCTCTAGACGCCTCCATTCCAGAATTTAGAACATTCCATATGACAAACATTTTAAAGGGTGTATACATGGGCATGTTTTTGAAAAGGAACAAAAAACAATGTAACACGGTTGACAGCTCAGATAAATGAAGATAGCATAGGAGACCTTTAAGAATTGGGAAAAGCATGCCATTTGTGATAACTGTGCTAACTAAACCAAGACTAATCCAGTTTTAAACCATATTATGCAGCCCTACTCAGTGAGTGCAACATGAGCTAATATTTTCTCTCTTGTATTTCCCAGCCCCTAATGCTAGCTATTAATCAAACCCCGGCGCTAACACTGGGACCTTCCACTTGGCGCTCAGTGTTAGCAGAGCGACCACACACACAGGCTCCACAGTGATCGGCTGCAAGTGGTTCGTTGGGGTTTTTATGTTGATATTGCTTTTCACTCATAAACCTTTCATATGAAGCCATTTAGAATCATCAGTTCACCTAAAAGTGTCCATGGACAGTGGGAGAAGCCTGTATGAACCCATGATTACAAAAGGAAAACTTACAAACTCCACTGTGTGTTAGCCTGTTGGTGGATCTGACCCCATGACCTTTCCCAAACAGGGGTATACATGAACACACTATAGGGGGTATGTGGAATAATTTCCTGATATTCATGGTCATTTTACAGACTTTTGAACTATAGACAGAATTTAGCATTTTTATGCATATTTGATGTTCTCTGGGTCCCTATTACAACCAATATAAGGGTATATTTTTTGTTCTGGGAAAAATGCCTGAGAGATATTTATCAAGCGAGCATGGGGGCCCACATAGATGGTTTGTACCTTGGGCACAGAATTCTGTGCTATTTGTCCCTGGTCAGAAGAAGCACTAACCACACATGTTGAGGCCGCACTGAGGACATCCTTGTGTGACGACTCCAGTATTCTGTGTTTATGGGCTCACGTGCCAAATGAGGCTTCAGCAGACTTCCACCAGATTGAGAGCGTTTCCTACAAGTCTGCAATCTGTCCCGTCAATATGATCAGGATCTGTGTCAGAGCTGTGGTGCATCATCTACGTTACATTCATTCAACAAACAGTTCTAGGACCACTTGCTAACGGTTTCTTTGATTGCATGCATAGGTGAAGTTAAGTGTCTTGCCCAAGGATACAGTACAGATTCGAGTGGCATTCGATCCGCCAACTCCCTGAGTATAGGACTACCGCTGAGCCACTGCTATCCCAAACAAGTGAAGTTACTAATTTCCATTGTTTACATTATCTGAAGTAGAGGAGCAGAAGGCGATCAGAATCAGATTGGCAATGGGCCTCAAAGCTGGACCTGACAAGCAGATCTTTAGAACTTTAAAGAGCTTCAGAGCTTTAAAATCTCAGAGCCTTATTCATGTAAGACCTGGACCCACAGAAAGGAAGATGAGCGCAGAATAACAGCATTTGAATACACCTGCTACCACAGAATATTAAGTGTCCAATGGATCCAACGCAAAAATAACTAAAAACATCAGAATCTAACTAAATGAACCGCAAGAATGGGCAAGAAGTTGTCCTAATGTGGGCACCAGAAAAGAGAAGCCTGGGAAGACCAAATTGTGGCTGGACAAGAACCATCACAGAGGTGTTCGGTTCCATGGAACATGCCAAAAGACTGGCTGAAAACAGAGACAGATTTTGAGCTGCTGTGAGAGAAGCTATGCTCAGAAAAAAGTCTGCTTGATGATGATAAGTAGGTGTGCTAAGCCTGGGGAAATAGGGCCTTAAAGAGTCATGCACCTAATCTACAATAAAAAAGACAACATTGAATTTTACTTTTCAAATTTTTAAATGTAAATATAATCAAGTGTCTAAAATAAATTCCAAATCAGTTTTATGGTCCCTTTAATGATAGCATACGATAAAGCTACTGAAATCCAATTGTTACGGGAAAGTCATAAACAATATATTTTTTGATGGAAGCCGAGGGCCACATAAAATCTTACCCCGTGTCACAAGAGCCTCTGGGGCCGCTGTTTGGATCTGCCTGACAGAGCAATAAGGAGGATGATATGGTGCTAAAAGATCAAATCGTGATATAAAGTTATGACGTTCTGCTAATCTGGGAAGATCATTCAATCCTTCTACAGTACATTCATTTATGCTCTGCTCTTCCCCGTCATTTTTACTGAAATGTCAGTGTTCATATTCATAAAAAAGAAGAAGTAGTATTAAGTATTATGATGAACAGTTGATTGGATGTACATCTATCTAATTTCTGATCTTGTTTTTAAAAAAAGAAAAATCCTGATTTATTTTTACCATATCACCGCCCCAAACAGTAAATAAAGACCTATTCTTTCAATAATTTACAAATATCTCTAATATTGTCGTCTAAGGACATATACAGTGTAGGTGTAGGTCATTTCTCATGTGGGGTCCGTTTGATGAATGGACTCGGCCTCACTCACTAACTGTCTCAGAAAAACTCATCGACATATTTAAATCTCATACACCATCCTATAGATCACACACTGGGTTCATTTACTGCTCACATCCACTGGACTCACTCAGGTCAATATGAAGGCTCCGGGCACCAGTCAAACTACAGATGAAAATGAGATGAAACTATCTGGCTCATTTACAGAAGTACAAGATTGTTCATGAATGTGCACTGTCCCAAATAAATAAATAAACTAGCCAAATGCTGGTAGATTTGAATGGTTGCTAGTAACACATTCATGATCACTAGCCACATTGTCCAGTTGGATTGTTACAGCACACTGTATGTGCTGTACCTGTGAAGGTCCTTCAGGGGGGCGCCCAGAGCCCCTACATCAATTTAGCTTGAAATGAATAACAAATATGTAGACAATTATATTGTATTTATTTTTCAATGTTTAGAAAGAAAAATGGATGAAACAGGTGAATAAGTTTTGTATTTTAGAATAAGATTTCTAAATCTTTGGATATTGAAGGGGCACTCTTGACTTTGGGAATGGCTGGTCTAACCAATATAGAATCTACAGTACCTCATAATGGGAAAATATGATTAACCATTTAGAATCTCAATTAAAACATAAAAATGCAAGTTCATGTTAATAACAAGAAGTAAAATAAATAGTATTCAGTATTATGATGTACATTGGATTAGATGCACATTGAATTTGAGTCTCTTGTGTACGATGACAAAATACTAAGTTATATAAAATGGCCTGGTTTTAGTGGTTTCATGTTTGAAGAGCAGACACCAGCCTTGACCGGGGCTTTACTGCAGAGCTTTGCACAGTCAGCTACACTGACAGGAGATGGAGGTGTGATGGAGGTTTTACCAAAACTCCTGACGCGGCACAACCAGACTGACACACAAGGACACAAGGTCAGGGGACGGCCATGGAGTCACCACACCGGCAAACGTTAGTTTTACTTTTACTGGTACTTAATGACCAGTGGCGTGAGACAGGAATGATGCCCAGGTTTTGACAATGGGCCCCACAAAAATCATTATTTCGCACTTGATTGTTTTTAAAAATTATACTTATGCTTGACAAATCTGTATTTTTTACATATACTACAAATACTACCTTTACAGGGCTCCTTCACTTCCTGGGCACCAGAGCAGCTGTGCACATTGACTAGTGAACAGATTTATGAGTATGACCTAAAGCTCTACTTAAATGGGACAGATTAGTACGCTAACGTACCTTTTTTCCATCAAAAACATATCTTGATCCTACCTTGCCACTATTTTTCACAGGTTACATTGGCTGTAGTATAGATGTAGATGTGAACCTCAGGGGAAAAGAGGCCCTTAAAGGCATAGGAACCTAATAAAAGCTTTTTTAAGTTATGAATAGTGAATGGATAATCTAGAAGGGTTCCAGATAAATATTGAAAATCCATCCAATATTATTCCATTCAGAACTGGAATAATCCAAAATCACGACCCACCTTAGTGTAAACCCCCCAGGACAGTTCCGTCTCCGTCACCATGACAACAATCCCAAACATCCCGAAGATGAGTGCGTAGTCGCTGAGCCGCTTCCTCTTCTCGAACAGCGCCCTCCGGTGACCGAGCTTGTAGCCGATGTCCTTGTTCTTCTTCGGCGGTGCCCTGCCCCCTCCCCGGCCGCTCCCCTCTCGGACCAAGCTCTCGTTGGATGCCTTGCTGTGGTCCTCGCCGTTGCCCTTGGAAACCACCACCTCCAGACCGGAGCTGTGCAGGGTCTGCAGGGGCTGGGTCTCCGAGTCCAGGTCGGCCAGGTTCCGACGGGACGACGACGCCAGGCTGCCCACTAGTGGCCGGACCACCCCGCCATTGTACTTGCAGGTGTTCATGGCTATCTGAGGGAGTCCGCTGCTCTCGGAGAGGGAGGGCTTCGATCCAGCATGGCTCAGCTTCTTCTGCTCAGAGGTGCCCTGAAAAAGAACACAAAAATACCTCAATATCTGCAAATGTAATATATATACTATATTTCAAGAAACTACATCAAAATACATTTCAGACATTTACAGTCTTTCATTTGACAGAGCATAGTAAAAATGTGTTTGTAGTCTAACCCTAACCCTATGATAACATCTAAATAATAATAATGGATCAGATTTATATTGCACTTTACAAGACCTCACGGCTCTCTACATGAATTTACAATTGAGTCCTTTATTCATTCACTCCTGCTCCTACAAAAGTACTTGTGTAGCCACAGCTGCCCTGGGCATACTGACAGACATGGAAGCTAATGTTCTAGTCAAGACCGGACTATCCGAGACTGCAGTCGCCCGAGACCAAGATCTGTCCGAGACCAGACTGAATCGAGACCAAGACAAGAACAAGACTTTGACACATCAAGACCAGTTCGAGACCAGACACACACAAAAATAAATAAATAAAATGAATAAAGCAAAATAATACATCATGGCACAATATATGATTTAATTTTAACTAATGTGTTATGTTAAGGAATGTATTTGAAAAATATGCTTCAAACAATATCATAAAAGTACAAATAAAAAATTATAATATTAATAGGAAAATATGCAGAGACCGATATGTCCGAGACTGTGACAAGAATATTGATGTTCAAGACCGAGACCGAGACCAAGACCAATCTACAAATAGGGGTTCAAATTGTGTTGGTAAATGGCACTTAAAGGGCCTCAATAATTAGTATACATTTTTGGTATTTGGATTTGAGCAGAGGCAAAGTAGTGGTGGTACCTATGTCAATATTTTTAAAGGTCCAATATAATGCTTTTTTTGCACATGTCTATTTTGGATACATGTAGGTTACCATTTTATGTTTTTTTGCAACATCAAACACACAATATGTATCTAATACAAGCTGTTTTGTGGTGCTCCCATTTGGACTCAATGAGAAACGGTCTGTGAGAAAATTCTTCCTGTTTCAAGATGGGACAGAACCATTTGTGCCAATTTTTGGGGGTGTCCAATTAAGACTACAACCACTTTTCACTTATATATATATATAAACAAAGCCTTGACCCCCTCACAGCCAAACACACACATCTCCAATCAGATATGATGGAGATGGAGTCAGCAACAAGCATTATCTCGCTGTGTTTGTTGACAGTGCAGGAGCAGGCAGACCCACTTTGTGGTTTAGCCCCTAATTTCTAGGGTCTGTCTGTTTTCAGGACTATAGCCAAACATAATTAATTACTCAAACATGCCAAAATGAAACAGAACAACTTTGGGTACCATTGCTACAAGCTCAGAAAAGATGATTTTGCATAATATTGGACCTTTAAGTATTTAAGCCACCACAAAGGAACCATAGCGCTAATGTTTGCACCTGTGATGTGAGGCAGGCCTAGCAGAAAGAGAGCTTTGTTAAAATCCCACATAAAAGTATTCATTTAACTGAAAACAACACACTGTGAATTCTGAACAGGAGCCAGTGGAGTAGAGAAATTGAAAGATGGTTCTACTTTATTTAGACTTAGTGGGAGTTACAGGTCTGTGGAGAAAAAATACAGCTACTGGGCCTAGAACAAATAGTGAGACGTGTCAGTGAGTTCAAACTAACTCTCTGTGTGAGAAAGATTCTGCAAATGTTTCAGGGTTAGCGAATGTGAAGGATTTTTGGTAAAGTTGAGAGAATAATGCTGTGTTCCAGTTGTCCTCGGAACTCGGAGTGACAAAAGCTCTGAGTTGAAGCGAAATTTAAAACATTAACACCTTCAGTTAGCAGGACTATCTTTTTGGCTGGTTTTGTGCTGAAATAAACCACAGCAGAAAGTTATAGATACCAGGTTGACAGTAGAGAATGGTCTCATTGAAAAAACTAGGCCCACGCAAGGTGTATATCGGCAAAACGCTCCTATGCGTCTGCCACAACTGGCACCAACGGGCACCTTAATCAGACATTGTGTGATTTTTAAGGATTTTTATATTGTTAAAGAGCAATTAAACCATGAAAAACACTGGAAGGGTCTATTAGACTTTTTTATGTTTGTGAAGGATGTTTTTGCCAAATTTTGTTAATTTTCCTAAAACTATATTCTTCGTTTAGTCTATAGAGGTAACTGCCATCATATTGGTCAGATGTGTTCAAAATTTGAATTGTGATATGAAGGTATGAGAATCGGCGTAATCTGTGAAGATCGTTGAATCGTGATATTAATTTATGCTCTGTATTCAGTATTATGATGAACACTGGATGTGCATTGAATTTGTAGTTAAAATGGTTTTCTGAAGACACTGACAGCAGTAGTCTTCTGTATAAGACCAAAAAAATATACAAAGTCAACTAAAATCATGATAAAATCTAAATCGTGAACTTAATCTTAATAAAATTGTGATTTTATATTTTTACCATATGACCTCTAACATTCCCCTTCCTCACTCCGCTGCTGGACAGAATGTTCTTCTGCTTCCCTTTTAAACTTAGTGTGTTCAAAATGGTATGGCTCCCAAACAACTAAATAATGAATGCACATGGATGTATAAATAAGAGCATTATGACCAAGAGTGTATCTCATAAAGTGCTGAAGATTGCACTACACAAAACTTGACATAAAACATTTATTGCCAAGATGACCCTATTCCTCGTTGAAGAAGCACTCTGCCCAAAAACAGAAGACAGAGTGGGCTTTCTCCAACCAGGCACATCGGCCCCAAAGAGACCTCTAGAGGAACATGGAGGCCGTTACCTCATCGCGAAGTAGGGACGGAAGACGGTACGGTGAAAACTAAAATGCTAGTGAAATCTGAATCTTCTGTTGGCCTCACTGAGAAAGAGGAGGGAAAGTGATTCCCCTAGGTTCTGAGGACGATAAAGGGGATGCACCTTAACGTTGACATTACAGCTGTAGTCCGTATGTTTCCTAAAATTAGAAAATGTTAAAAATAAAAATAAAAATTGACTACCAGTTCACTGATGTAAAGTAGTTTGTCTGTAGTCTGTAGAGGCCAGACACTAACAGACTAAAGTAAAATAATAATGGTGATACAGGTCAGATAAAGAATTTTAAAAATTTTCTAAAATTGTGTAATTTTAGGAAACTTGCAGACTATACATTTAAGGCTGCACAATAAATGAAAAACATTTGATATTTCATAACCATGTTGATTAATAGCACAGCTGAATCTGAAAAGAGAGGAACGAGGAGAACATGGCCATAATTTTGCTCAAATTGGAAAATCCGAACATCTTCGTTTGTTTTATTAAGACAGGAATACTAAACAGAGTCTCTTGAGATAGTGGAGTGAGTAATCAGATGGTTATTTGTGACTGGAGCAGTGTTTTTATGAATAAAGCATCAAACATACAAATAAATATCATAAAAGCACAAACATGAAGAGTGTCAAGAGGGCAGGATATAAGGAGGATGTTAACTATATTATTAATTTTGACCTGGTCTGGACATTATCTAGTCCTAGGTCTACTCCTGGTCTAGTCCTAGGTCTACTCCTGGTCTAGTCCTGGGTCTACTAGAGGTCTAGTCCTAGGTCTTCTCCTGGTCTAGTCCTAGGTCTACTCCAGGACTAGTCCTGGGTCTACTCCTGGTCTAGTCCTAGGTCTACTCCTGGTCTAGTCCTGGGTCTTCTCCTGGTCTAGTCCTAGGTCTACTCCTGGTCTAGTCCTAGGTCTACTCCTGGTCTAGTCCTGGGTCTACTCCAGGTCTAGTCCTAGGTCTACTCCTGGTCTAGTCCTAGGTCTACTCTTGGGTTAGGCCTGGGTCTACTCCTGGTCTAGTCCTAGGTCTACTCCTGGTCTAGTCCTGGGTCTACTCCTGGTCTAGTCCTAGGTCTACTCTTGGGTTAGGCCTGGGTCTACTCCAGGTCTAGTCCTGGGTCTACTCCAGGTCTAGTCCTGGGTCTACTCCTGGTCTAGTCCTAGGTCTACTCCTGGTCTAGTCCTATGTCTACTCCTGGTCTAGTCCTAGGTCTACTCCTGGTC
>JAVQKC010143806.1:0-12230 GCA_036025475.1 Philypnodon macrostomus | reverse complement strand
CTGTTAAGTCCTGATTGCTGCGACCACAACACAGACGAGCAGAAGATAAAAACCACCCACGTTCATCAGAGCTGAACCATTGGACCTCAAAGAGTGTTCCCGCCACACTCCCATATGTTATCTGTTTTGGGTTTACAACATGTTAGTTAGGCGTGGTAACGATATTGAGCATTAGCATGGCTGGGTTTAGCCGTGATGTTTTGAAAGATGAAGATGTGCTACGTGTCAAAATTCAAGTTAGTGTCTTGTTTGTTGCCAATGATCACCGTCACAACAGAGTCAGATCTAAAACAAACCCCCTTGAACCTCACCATTCAACCTCAGAGCTCCCTCCACATCCATCTTTATAGATCCGTGTGTTTGGTTATCGCTGGATGTAGCCGTGAGACATGGTGGCAAATCTGGTCTCATTATGTAAACGTTGGATGCTAAGTCAAGTCCCTGAGGGTCCCACCACAACACAGACAGAGACCCGTGTGCCTCACCAACGCACCGTCTCACCGGGGCCTCTCCGAGTGTTACCACAGAGCTGCCGTTTTGATTTGATTTGACGACACATTGCTGAAGCATATTCATTTTGTTAAACAGCGATTATCATAATCGTTGGTGGATTCTGGGGCCTCCATCATTAGCTCTCCTAATTACACCGTCGAGAGCCTCCAACAATCGCATGAATGAATCTGAATATTTACTGGATTATGCCGTCCTCCTCCGTCTGAACCACAACGATACTTTATTAACAATGAGCCACGCTGTGACGGAGGGAGCGTTCTGGCCCGAGGGGGAATCCAGTCAGTTGAGCTCACAGTCCGGGGCGGGGGCTGAACACCAGCTGGAGAAATCAAAGTGACCACTGTCTCTGTGCAGCCCGCACCCCTAAAGTGAGCCTCACATGTAGGGCCGAGTGAACTCTGACCTCTGCCTAAGTATGTTCAGCTGACTGGCGATATAGGCTATGCCCGCCGGCGACTGCTCTGCAACAACCATTGGTTAAAATGACTTTCAGAGAATTCATCTTGATTTTAAGTCATTTTTTTAAGCGGCACAAAATGTCCGCCGCCGACACAATGCAGGGCGGGCGGACATTTTGTGATGCTTTTTTTGTGAAACTAGAAAAATAATATTAAATAAACTCAACACAAAAAAAAAAATATTTACATTAATTAAGATATGGAATTCAGAATAAAAATCTTGATTTGAGTGGTTTAGTTCAGGATCTATTTGATGTTGTATCTGCCGGTGGAACAAGAACAATCAATCCAAGATAACAGCATATCAACAGATTTCAAATTGAAATAACTCATCTGGGCTTTGTGGGATGTCCCTCCAGGGCTACCATAGAACACGCTCTTTAACCATTGAGCCTCTGACCTTCCCGACTCATTGTGAACACGGTTAGTGAACATGGACGAGAGGTCGAGGTGGATCTCTCCCGTTGGCGCGTTTATGAAAAACGGCTTTTATAATCGCAGGATACCAGCGTCATTAGCATTGACAGAGGTAGCATGCCATTTTGGGCCATTTTTCGGCTTTTTTTGACCAGACAGTCGACCGACCAGGGAGAAGAGCGAGCTAAACTGCCCCCAGCCAGATTCAAACCCACAACCCCGGGACGAGCTCTGTACGCTCCACCGTTTGAGCTAAACCACGGCCCAAAGCTGGCCTCAGATGTGCTCAAGAGTCTGTGGGACTCTTTCAATTCAATTATTCATCCCAATTATTCCAAACTTTGGTCCCGTTAACTCAATTAGGCTAATATTCACTGAAAAATGCTCATTTCTCAATCACGAGCTCCTGACTCTGTTCAACGCATCACATGTCAAACTGAAACTCTGGGACTTTACACGAGAACGGCCTGAAGCATGTTCCACAATGTACTGTTCAATATCATACACATATCATACACTGTCCACATGCAGAAGATGAATATTCATATATCTTCAGACAAAACTCATTCTCACGATGTAATCAAGAAGACACTATATTTCAAACAGTGAACGCCTCTCTGATGTACATACTTAGTGAATACTTTTATATTTGATATGTTGGGACATGGGCAGAGGTGGGAGAGGAGCCCATCATTTTACTCAAGTTACTCAAAATATAATGACTAAAGTAAAAAGTACTGAGTAACTGAGTGAGCGTAAAGTCAGATTGTAATTAATAGATTTATGTATTTTCAAACGATAACCTGAGAGCCCGGCCCATGTTCAGAGCCTTCAGAGCTCAGTCGGTCGAGAGTCCGGCCCATGTTCAGAGCCTTCAGAGCTCAGTCCTGCTCTTCTCCTGACGTCCTGTCAAATAAAATTTTGTTGTAATGATGATATATATCCTAACTAATCCCTCTGTGGAGACGCTTCAGTCCCAGCAGGTTTGGTCTGGTCCACATCGTGAGCAGGAGCTGCAGGTGGGACGTCTCCATCTGGTCTCCGTTTCGTTCAGCAGCACGTCTCGTTATCGCCGGCACAATGAGGATGACTAAGTATATTTAATTACAATCTAGCCCCCGGCACATCCACATTTAGCTCTTCCTCTGCCGCAGACGCGAGCTCTATACAGTACGTGTCTTAGAGCATCTCCAGCGCACAATGTAGACTTCGAAGAGTTCCAGAGGAATTGTATAATATGATCCACAGAAAGTTGGGACCGTTATGTAAGAGCTGGGACTGGACCACCGGGATGGGGTCATGTGACTGGGCCAGACAAGATCAGAGTCCGAGTCAGAGTCCGAGTCACAGATAATATAATAATAATAATAATAATAATAATAATAATAATACTGATAATAATATTATTATTATTAATAATAATAATATTACTGATATTAATAATTATAATGATAATGATGATGATAATAATAATAATAATATTAATAATAATAATAATAATAATAATAATAATAATAATAATAATAATAACATTTTGAGTCCATTATTCATTCATTCACACCACAATCACACACTGGTGGCTGCCATTCTGCTTAGACAATGTGATTTAAGTGTCTTGCCCAGGGACACAACGACAGAATGCGCTCGAGCGGGGATTCGAACCAGCGACCACTGCCTGCATAGTCAACTAATCTCTGTGTTTATTTTAGCTGTGTTGTTAGCTCATCTTGACCATATTCAAACTGTCAGACATATGTGGTGTTGACCCAGCCACCTCCCCAACCCGTGTCAGAGCACAGAATATTACAGATATGTTTCCTGTTCATGCTGGGATTACAAACTCAACCAAAAGTGTGTCACCAGCAAACCATGACACAAAACTCAGATCATGTCTGTTCTATACTTTACCCGAGTAAGACTGAGCTATCTGTGCAGACATGCTTCTGATTCTCTGTGAAGTGGTTAGTTCTGTTACCTTCAGAGAGAAAAGGACTTCTAATGAAGCTTCTTAGATGAACTTAATGAGTCTCGCTCTGATCCGGGAAGAACTGAAGCAGCTCCTGTGATAAGAGTTACCCACGCCAGACGGAAAGGTCAGAGATATCAGTGAGACGGAGCCGACGAGGAAGACTGTTTCTGTCAAAAGACCATCACTGAAGACTCCCATTCGTCCCACCTTGACATTTGAATGGGTTTGGGATTACGCTGGAGCCAGGTGGCTGAGGGCAGCTGTGGCATTGCTACCATGGTTACCATGGTTACAACAATGAGGAGTCAAGGGTGAAAGGAGGGTTTCACTATATATATTTTATTTGAGTATTTTAGCAATATAATAAAGTAGTAACAGTACCACCTGTATACGGTACTGAGGCTGAAAAAGTGGTTTGTTTAACAGGAATATTTATAATTTTATTATTATTACATAAAAAATACATTACTTGATACTTGACCAATTTTCCAAGTACTATTATTTTGAAATACAAATATTCTTCCTTGAGTCAAAGGTAAATATAATGTTTGGTGAAAGGGGGCGCTGTGCAGTCTGTTATAGCTGTAGACAGGTTTATGTTTGTGTTTTGAGCTTTAATTTTATTATTATTATTAATATTATTTATTTTTATTATTTATTTTTATTATTTTATTTTTTTACTATTTTTCAGTTTATTTTTATGTAATTTATTGAATTAGCTCGATATTTATTTATTTTGTACAATTTGTCTGTCTGATTATAATTATATTAAACTATTAAACTGACATTACATTTTGAGATCAGTATTTTGACTTGAGTTATTCTGTTTATATATATATATATATATATATTCTGTATAAATATTCTTACTGGAGTCAAATGATTGTCTTCCTGATAGTTCCAACATTGAGAAGTCAAGGGTAAGAATAACTAGGCGTTTGGTGAACGGGGGCGATGTGGCTCAGCAGGAACCCTGTCGCCTACATACATACCCCCCGGGCGCCTGCATGGATACCCCCCGGGCGCCTGCATGAGATGGTGGCATGTTACAGGAGACGTATAGAAACACTGCGGCTCACTTTAGAGGCTTCCATGATCACTATTCGACACATATAATGTATGTTCACTTAAGCGTGACACGCACTTATTCTGGAGTGAAAAGAACAGGCCAGTGGTCATAAAAATGGCTTCATAAAGATCACGAGCTGTCTCACACAGAAGACGCTTTTTAACTACTCAATGTACATCCAGTCTTCATCATTATATACAGTGTGTAGAGGTTAACCCTAAAGGTCAGAGGTTGTTACATTATATTAGCGTGGGTCAAATGCATACTTGTCGTCTATACTAAAGACACATTGGTTTGAATCTCTTTTTGAAGGGAACTATTTGGTTCCTTCAGAGTATCTACAAACAGCTGACCCGGTGAACCGCTCAGTATCTCACCGAGAAGTAGGCCGCTGCACTGCCAGCTAAACCCCACCACGATTCTGCAGAGAGGCTCGGGCTGAAAGTCCAGAGAGCGGCTAATGAGCTGCGTTCGCTAAAAGGGTAAGAAAAGAGCGAGCAGATGAGAGGAGAGGGGGCTGGGGTCAACTGGAGGTAAAAGAATGCACAATGGGCAGGAAGAGCCCAGAGTGGGGTAAGTGGTTAGAGGAAGCTGACCGCTGCAGATAACGAGTGAAGGCTTGAGCTGTAGTGGTTTACCCAGACAGAAATACACAGCTCTAAATCAGAGGCGGAGCTACCATCAGGCGGAAGGCGGCGGCTGCTGAGGGCCCCGAGCCTCCAGGGGCCCACAAATGAGGTCTAAATAAATATTGTAAATATGTAATGGTAATTATTGAACTTCATTTGGTTCAATATCATCACAAAGCCAAAATATCTTTCCTCTGTGTGGTTAACCCGTCCGGTTGATGTGGACTGACATTAAAACCAAATGCACCCAATACAGGGGGCCCATGTTCGCCGTGAGCCCCCAAATCCCACGGATCAAAACAACATTACTCAAGTAAAAGTAAAAAGTAATCAATGTCTGGATAAAAAACGAGTATAAGTTAGAATGTCATTTTTAATCAGACAATAAATGAAAAAAGAGAAAATTCTTGTATTTCCAAATAAATTTAAAACAATAAAAAAAAAAAAAAATTAAAAATAAAATGGCCCTAAGTCTATTGCATTCGTCCACATTGTTTTTGTGCTAAACAAAACTGAGCTAATAACTCTATTAACTCTATTAACTCTATTAACTATAATAACTCTATTAACTCTAATAACTCTATTAACTATAATAACTATAATAACTCTATTAACTCTATTAACTCTATTAACTCTATTAACTCTATTAACTCGCATAACTCTGTACAACTGGGTCAAACTAAAGCATGACCTTCAGAATCAAACAAACAGTGACTATGTTCTGACGGAGATGTAAAAATCTCTGACCTGTATATTTCAATTCAATCCTGATGCCAGGCTCGTACGTATAAGAACATATGAACAGAAGCTGTATACATGTACGATGGATTCTAGATGATTCCAGAATATCCCGATGTAGAGCTCGATTCTATCTTTGTTTTTGGAGTATTTCAGGGGCTATTGCAAATCCATAACTCACAAAATGGAATAATATTGGGGTCACAACCGGCATACGTCAGGTTCACGTATGAGCCTTATTAAGATTGATGGCTTGACTCCCGAGACGCTTCTCTGAACCGCTTCGAGGAGCGGTCGTAAATCCCCGGAGTGGCATCGGTGTGAGGTATGGTGCCGATCGGCCGGAGCGCTCCGGGGCTCCGGGGCTAATAACAGCACTGGGAATTATTCAATTAAAGGGCCCATCCGTCTGGCCTCTTCCTCCCCCGTTCCCTTTCTCCCCCTGCTCTCCGGCGCACACGGAGAGGGGGGAGTTTGCCGAGGGAAGGGGTCACTAAGGAGTCTAGCCTGGGTGCAGCGTGACCCGGTCACTGTGGTCGAGAGAAGCAGACACTTGATTATCAACAAGCTGCAGAGATGTTCTTACAGCAGAAGCCATCTGACCTTAACCCCAGCTTTGACTCTGAGATAAGACAGGCTACTTTAGCGCGCTAACAGGAAGAGGAAGTGATCCAAATAAATAAAGGGAGGGAGTTAGCACAATGCTTGCTAGCTTAAATCTGTGATTAGCGGGCTATAAATAAGATCTAAAATTAACGAAACCCAAACCTTTACACTGGACAGGGGCACTGGAGGGACCCACAGCTAAAATCCTGGATATCCTATTGGAAATACTGGTCTGAAGTGGGTAGAATGATAATCTTCTAACCCAATAGTTGGCCTTGGTAGGAGAAGCAGTAGGTATTACTTCCATAGGTCTGACAATAGCTCGATAATGTTCTTGTTCTGATGTTTCCACTGATGCTGTGTTATATACGTTTATAAATATAGTGACATAAATACGGTCAATATCTCCATCAAAACAATAGACGTGACGTCATGCAGCGTGAATGTACGAGGAGACTCGAGCATGAATAAGTCCTGATCACACATGACACAACATTTCTGTAAATCTAAAAATCAAAAGTCTACCTGTTACTAATGTGTACATTAAATAAACATACATGTGACGTACATTCACCAATGTTTTCTAACCAGGCTCTGACATATTTCTCGTATTTTGTGAGATTTTGTGACTGATGTTAATGTCTCCATTGAAAGTGTATCATGGTCTTGTCCAGTCGCCTCCGTTCTGTGATTCTGTGATTTAGAAATTTTTGTGACACACTTTGAAAGGGCCTATAATCACCGGTGCATGTTTTTTGTGGTAAAATACCAAGACTCATAGTGCCAGGTGAGTCCCACACCCACTCAGTCTCCGAGAGGCCGTGTGATGTGCAAACTAAATATTATACTAAACAGAGTCAGTTAGCGAGCCTGGGTCAACGTGAGGAGGTTACTCCGGAGGTTTCTCTGGAGGTTACTCCGGAGGTTTCTCTGAGGCTGGGCAAACAAGACAAGGATTGTGATTGGCTCTAAATCGCTCAAGGACCCACCCCTTCACCGTGAGACCAGCCAGTCAGAGGAGAGCCAGTCATCTTCATAAAACAAGAGTTCTGTCTCCAAATAACGAGGAAACAACTCCATTAACGGGTTTAACTAATGTCACATCTCAATGGTTCAGACCTTCACCACCAACATAAGTCAACTCATTCACATGGAGCCACGCGGAGCCACACGGAGCCACACGGAGCCACACGGAGCCACACAGAGCACACGGAGCCACACGGAGCACATGGAGCCACACGGAGCCACACAGAGCACACAGAGCCACATGGAGCACATGGAGCACACGGAGCCACACGGAGCACACGGAGCCACACGGAGCCACACGGGGCACACGAAGCTACACGGAGCCACACGGAGCACACGGAGCCACACGGAGCCACACGGAGCACACAGAGCCACACGGAGCACACGGAGCCACACGGAGCCACACGGAGCACATGGAGCCACACGGAGCACATGGAGCCACACGGAGCCACACGGAGCACACGGAGCCACACGGAGCACACGGAGCACATGGAGCCACACCATGGTTCACACTTTACTGAAAAAGACACTTCCATCACAGTCAGCCCTCGAACGCTTCACAAACGTCTCCTCAGGGACTTGACGATTGTTTAAAGTAAGAGCCCCCTCCCCTCTCGAGGGATCAGGAAACACCGGGGCGTTAGGGCAACAAACAGGGGCTAGAACGGACATCCATCAAAATCATTCGTCCCATTCAACGTGAAAACATAGTGGGACAGGCCTGGACGTTTAAAGTGTCCAGAACGTTCCATCAAGAGGCGCTGCTCGTCTCAGCTTTCTGCGTCGGGATTGGTGGATATATTTGTGATCTCTAGTACGGAAGCCCCTAAAGCCCCCCCCCCCAATAATAATAATAATACATCATGTAAATATCAGCAGAACCCATATCAGTCTAGAACTCTTTGGAGCTACCTCCAGCCCGTCCTCGAGGCCCTCTGATTGGGTAAACTCTGGGTCTGGGAATCACCAACAGCACCATCTTTAAAACTGGCCTATTACATTTGGAGAAACTAGTGTTTATGAATCGAACCAAAGATAATAAATAAATTTAAAAAAAAATAAATAAATAAAAAAATAAATAAATAAATAAATAAATAAAAAAAAATAAAAAATAAAAAATAAAAAAATAAAAAAATAAAATAAATAAATAAATGGGAACAGGATTGTTAATATTGTATTAGAATCTATTTTTAAAATTGTGTTCAAACGTGAGACTACAGTCTGATGTCCGTGTGTATGTTTACGTACACTGTACTTATTTAACTCATAATACTGGATCTGAGATCACTGGAATAGTCTTGAAAATGGCCAATCATCCTTCCATTCATTCAGGGGCTGTGATGGTAATGTCTCTTACGGGTGGGACACTGGAGAACTCTGCATATGGTCGAATACAGCAAAACAATAAAAACCTGTTGATGATTATATTTTACGAGCCAGAACGGAGACGCCGACTCTTGCCAACGGTCTTCTTGGAAGCCGTGCCGCTGAAATGAACGATGGCCTGAGTGTTTAATGCCGTTTCATTGTTGTTGGAGCGAATGAGTCTGCGTGTTCTCACAGTCATTAGATGTTGGTCCAGATACTCGAACACGCTGTCCTCGGATCATGAGCCGTTCCATAAGGCTTTGTGTTCATACAATCTGTTTTGGATAAAAGAGCATCCGACTGACATGTCTGAGCTGTGACAGACTTCAGGCCGGGGTCGAGGCCAACTCCTTTGAGCCACGCCTGATATCAAAGAGCTTAAATACCCGAGTAGAAGATCAATCGCCCCCAGAATGTCGGTGAAACGGCCCCAGATTCAAACCTACCTCCTCCTCTGCCCATCCAATTTGGGGTCACCGGTGACTGGAGCAACTATCCCAGCAACTATGGGCCTTAAGCAGAGGGTACACCCTGGACAATGGGCAGTTATTCGCAGGGCTGACACTGACACAACATTCACTCTCACATGCATTCACTATAAGAACAATGTTGATGTGTGAACGATTCTGATGTGTCATTAATAAGCCAGGCTCCTCTTCTTGCTGATTTAATTTTTCCAAACTCGGTGAAGTGGACCCCCGCCGAGCGCCGGAGTGGCTCGCCTTCCCAGTTTGTGGTCAGCCTGTTGCATGAATCAAAGCCTGTGACCGAGGCAGCGGGAGGACGGCAGATGCCACGACCAGAAAGCTTTTCAATCAGGCTGCCCTTCCAAGCTGCCGGCCAAGGTGAAACACTCCAGCGGTGGGGTGAGCGCAGGAATAAATGGAACTTCAGAGGTCACCTCCACAGACCTCCTTAAGTCCCTCTCATTAACAGACCCTCACCTTCACCTTCGTCAGAGGTGAAGACGCAGATAATCAAGGTCAAGCAAATCTGTCGGCTAATTACAGAAGTTAGCACTTAGCTTTGAGTGGCTCACCTGCCTCATTACCACGTCGGGATAATACTCTGTGAGCCCTGAGGAGGGTACCACGTCGGGATGATACTCTGTGAGCCCTGACGAGGGTACCACGTCGGGATGATACTCTGTGAGCCCTGAGGAGGGTACCACGTCGGGATGATACTCTGTGGGCCCTGAGGAGGGGGTTCCATGCTGTCAGTGAACGTGAAGGGCAGACATGTTGAGAGCAGGCTGTGTTTTGAGATGAGTGTAGCATCAGTGAAAACACCAGGCTCAGGGGTTCTTGAGTTTGCATGTCCTCCCCGTGTTACTGTGGGTTCTCCAAGCATACCTTAAAAAAGGGAGTGGGTCCCTCTATCACATCTGTAGTCTTTATTGATTGTTTATTGTTTACATACTTTCTGTGAAGCTCTCTTCTGTGATTCAATATGAGAGTGAACTGTCTGTGTATGTCTCTGTGTCAGCTCGGAGACTGGCCATTGTTCAGGATGTACCCCGCCTACGGCCCATAGTTGGGATAGTCTCCAGATGTCGGTAGAGCAGCCATTCATTCAAGAGTATTATTACTTGACTTGATTACTGAATACTGGAGTTACTTCAAAATGCAAATACTTCTGGATATTCCTGAAGTAAACCTCACAAACCTTAACAAGAACACGTGATGGGGCCCCTGCGGACCCCGAAGCTTGGCCCCGTGAGTCACAGCCGGCTTCTAAAGCCTCTAAAGCCACTGGCCCGTTGAAAAGCTCCTGTCTTGTTTATTCCTCTCCATGACGACGGCTGATAGACACCTCCACGTTTGACTTTTGCACAGGAGCCCCTCCAGCTGGGAGCTTTATTAGGGTCGATCATGCGTGACGCTAAGTGGCTGGCTCTGGGCTACATGACATTAGATCTGGACACTCAAATATGAAATGCCAGAATCACAGGCTTTTCACAACACGTGTGTCGAGGAGATTATATTGACTACAAACACTGGCCGTAGAAATGTGGGAGAGCAGAGTACATTTGGGGGCAAGATATAGCTTAGAATGTGGTATCTGCAGTTGTGTAGGCATAAATGAAAAACTAGGGCAAACAGAATCTCACCGAGGGTTAGGGAGTCCAGATCCGTGTAAAAATGAGAATAAACACTGAATGCACTAACTTTATTCACTGGTTTACACAGCACACGCGTGGGGCTTAAGCTGTCAATCAGAAAAACACTAGCACTAACACGGTGACATTGATTTCCTTTTCATCAAACACAGTGAAATGTCACGGATGAGCCAAAAGAGCAGTAAGTGGAAGTAAGCAGAGTGTCCGAGGGCCCGTTCTCACTAAGCCCCCTCTGTCCGACACTCTCACTCCCTGGAACAGGTGGTCCTCCGTACGCAGGAGCCCCACCAACTATAGCTGCCTCAGGGGAGAGTCCCTTCAGGCGTCTGTCACGGGCCAAGCTCCACAAAAAAACATCAAAATCAATTATTTACTTGTACTAGGTTATAGAGCTCCACAGCGCCCCCTGTGGCAAGTAAAAATCCCAGTCGTGTTTCCATTAGACTTTTTGAAAAATCTATATTTTAAGGCTAATCATCTATGTGCTAACGCAGTTAAAAAAATATATATATATATATATATATTAATTAATATATATATTAATATTTAAAAAAATTTACAAAAAAAAAAAAAAATAATTTCACAGATGTGAGCACAGATCTGATGAGCCGTTGTCGTTGTTTTAATCTCTTAAAATATGGATTTTTCAAAATGTCTATGGCAAAAATGATGGGATTTTTACTTCTGGAATCAGAGGGGGCGCTGTTGAATTGGATTTAGTTTCTCATTCTTCTTCTTTCAGGGTTATAAGAATATATATAATAGTAATAAAAGCCGATATAATCTCCTCTGCACCAAACACAGTCTGTGTAAAACCTGCGGAAACCTCAAACATGGAAGAGGTGTAAATGTAATTAGAAATAATTTCAAAGTCAAAAATCAAGTCAAAGCTTCTCAGATGTAGATTGTTTTTCGTTGCTGTCAGGAACGCCGTGAAGGGGCGGGACTTACGCGGTGGAGAATGTTTGCCTTCCCAGCATGCACAGGGGCAGCACGGCAGGACAGGGGGAAGGAGATCGGACTGGGCCACAATTCAGTAAAGGACTGAGGTGCTTTTTCCTGATGTGGGACATTCCTGAAATATCACGCCACGGTTCTATACCCCCCCCCCCCCCACCACCGACCCCCCCACCTCGTTCAAACTCAAGCAGGACCTCTGTGTGGGGGCTTAGTTTACAGACAGCTCGGTCGGGTTTAGACCATACATGGTTTAGTCCTGGTTTAGACCTGGTTTAGACCTGGTTTAGACCTGGTTTAGACCTGGTTTAATCCTGGTTTAGACCTGGTTTAGTCCTGGTTTAGTCCTGGTTTAGTCCTG
>JAVQKC010143773.1:0-10333 GCA_036025475.1 Philypnodon macrostomus | reverse complement strand
AAACATATAATAAAAAAGTACAATGAGAGTATATAAGAGTATTTCACAGGTGGTAAAATACTTCAGATGAATTTGTATTGCACATGATATAGTATTGCACATACATGATACATTCAAATAGTGCGGCAGCAATAAACATATTACGTAAATTAAACACTTTAATGCATTTTCAATGGAGAAATTTGTTTTTAGGTTAGGTTTTACCAGACAGTAATTGTTAAAAAAGGCCTTCTAGGGAAATATAAATTATTTATAATTAAACCATTAATTAATTGTGAATTAGCCATGGCTATAAACACTGTGGTACAGCCCTCAGAGCTATGGATGTTGCTAATTTTGCCATAGATAATGCATTATAGTCTGTCTCATCTCCAGGTACACTTTTTAGAATGTTTATGAAAAGGGTCTGTAACTTTTTTAATGTGTTCCAGAGTGCCCTCCCATGGGACTTGAGAGCCTGAAGATTGATGACTTCCAGCTTCACGCCTCCTCCACCAGACGGTACGGCCTGGGAGCACACCGGGGCAGGCTCAATATACAGGTAAAAGACTTACACACACCGGCCACTTTATTAAGTAGACCTGGTACCTAATAAAGTGGCCCTGGTGGGGGTCTGCTGCAGACCTTGATGTAACAAGTGGTTATCTTAGCTAATATTGCCCTTCAGTCATCTCAAACCAGACCTCTGGCATCAACAAAACATTTCACCCCCCAGAACTACCGCTCTCTGGATATTGTATCATTTTTTGTTAACCCTCAAATCCCAGTAAAGCAGGTAACCAGGTCTACCTAATAAAGTGGTCAGTGAGAAGTTTGGGCTTGCTTCTGAGCTGGGGGCTAAAGACGTCTACATGCTTTGACTGTTTTTAGTAATTGAGGGACTATCCATGAAGAAGGCAAGAAGTATAACGCTCAGACAATCATAATAAATTAAGAAATACTAGAACACTGTCTAAAATCAGGAATTATTTTCAAAATATTCTGTATCACTGCAAGATAGGGTCTCCAATTGGTTTTATTTACTTCTTGGCTTGAAGATAGAAGATCCCATCATGAACTCAAGCTGCAGCCATCTTTTATTTAGGGAAATTAGTCAAACCCTGGCTTTAGTTTGGGGTTTTTCAGCGTTTGGAGATATTTTGAGTGCAGTTACCTGGGACAACTCAGATGTTGGCAGGACTGGAGCATTTCTAGACATGAGAGAGCTACCACAACTGTTTACACTAATGTGATTTTCTGGGACTTCACTTTTCATCAGCAAAGATTACTACAGGAAGCCAAAGAGGTCAAGTTAAAGCTTCTAGAGAAACAAATGATGCACTGCCCTCTTTCTCTCCCACTGTCTCACACGTGGAGCACACACTGCCTCGTGAACCAGGAAGTATGAAAATAATGAACTGTGGTCTGGTGTTGTCTTTTAATACTTTGAACCAAAAAAACTAGGCACACGCTGTTGTCCCCGACAGCAAGGTGGGCCCCATACGTCTGTCACAACTGTCACCAACGGGCACCTTAATCAGACATTGTGTGATTTCTAAGGGTTTTTAAATTATTAACGAGCAATTAAGAGGCCCCGCCCCTAAACCACGATAACACATGGGAAGGGTCTATTTGACATTTTTGATTTGTCTGATGTAAAGGATGTTTTTGCCGGGGATAAATAGATGTTTCAGGTGTGAGCCTAATCAGGACAAAGTATGTGCAAGTTAGAGTGGTTTGTTGTAGGGTGGGGTCATAATAATATTTTATGTTGGGTACACTGTGGAGAATCACTGTACCACGTTTCATTGCTCTCTGCCAAAGTAAGTGTGTCAAGGGTCCCATAGGGGTCATAAACATGGGGGCGCTATAGAGGCATTCTTTATTTGACCTCTGTAATTATATCGGCGAAACAACGATATTATGGAATCACGTTGGTCCACGTCCGCAGATTCTAGCTGTGAACTCAAAAACTAATTGCCGGATCAGTTTCAACTGTTGCACACAGGTACATACCATAAAGATGCCAAACTGTATCGATTTGGGTACTGCTACGATTAATGACAATTTAATAATTCACAAATTAATGTTTTGATGCACTTTTATTGAGCCAATAATCCTGCTGAACATAAATTAAATCTCATGAATTTTGGCACAGTGATTCGGGCAATTGTATAGTTAATGTAAATAGGCAAATTACAGAGGTCGTGGGCGTGGACGCAGGCCAGATGTGATTCCATAATATTGTCGTTTCATAAAACAATAACATACAACATCAGTCTCTTACATGATTCCTGATTCTAGTTCTGGATATGTAATGAATGTATTGACCAATCAAGGCACTCCTGTCCTGTGGAAGTGATTGTGATTGGTTAAACATCAGCTATAAACCTGGTTTAGATCTGGTTGTACCCTAGTCCTTGGTTCTAATGGTAATGGTTATAATGATGGTTTTTAGGCTCTGACTAATCTAGAACTATCCCAGGCTTTGAATAAGCCCCACCTTTTCTAGCTAACCCTGACAGTGACTATCACAGGGCCAATCCCTCAGAGAATATGAGTCCATGGTCTCCTTGTACATGTGATTTAGGTCCAGGATTGACAGTTTCTCATTAGATAGACATTCACAGGTCAAACCCTTGTGAGTTCTGAGATCACCTCCACATCAGCTCACACCAGTAGATGAGAAGGGCTAAGAGGGAATGATTGAGTTATGTGAAATAGATGCCGTACTTGTAGATGGAAAAGATATTGGATTTATATGAGAAAATACACCCAATGACCACTTTATTAGGTAGACCTTTTTACCTGCATCAAGCCAATGGATTTAGTCACGCACATATGTTCAAGACAAAACTTCTAAAGTTGAAACCAAGCATCAGAGTGAAGAAAGGTGATTTACAGAGAATGGCTTAAAATAAGAAGATCAGAGGCAGTCCTGTGAGCAAAAATGCCTTATTGAGATCAGAGAGAGGCAACATTAGCTCAGATAACAATACTTGTTACATCAAGGTCTGCAGAGCTCTGAACACACAAGATGACAAAACATGAAGCAGATGGACTGGAGCAGGAGACCACACCAGGGCCACTTTATTAGGTACAGAAGAAGACCACACCAGGGTCACTTTATTAGGTACAGCAGGAGACCACACCAGGGCCACTTTATTAGGTACAGAAGAAGACCACACCAGGGTCACTTTATTAGGTACAGAAGAAGACCACACCAGGGTCACTTTATTAGGTACAGCAGAAAAACTGAGCACTGGAGGAGAAACCCTGTTTTTTTAGTCTGTACATAAAACAGAATTGTGTAGACTTGATCAGTTGGTTAGTCCTGACTCTGAGTCAGTGCAGTTAGCGCACAGCTATAGTGGACCAATTTGACCAACATGTTGACCACTTGGTTGGTGTTTAGATGAGCTAGCTGTTCACATGCTCAAAAAAAGAGTTATGAAATTGAAATGATACTCCCAATATCAGATATGACCCTAAACCCTTTAAATCTCCCATTTACTTCTTTGACAGTAACTTTTGGGTACATTTTGGACCCATTGCTGTTCACATGCTCTATAACAGAGAATATGTGGAGCTGAAATTCCTACTTCCACCACCAGATGTCCCCAAAAACCCTTTAATACTCACTCCCATTGTTTGCGTCTGGCCTGGGGTGTGTTGTGAATCTTGTGAGCCTGATGAGCCCGCACCACGTCGCGGTAATCCACCAGGCCGCCCCGTCTGCGGATGAGGGGGGCGCTGGGGTCCGAGGTGGGGGGTTCGTGGGACTGGGGCTCTTCCTGCTCCTCCCCCCCTCCCTCGGTGAAGGGCAGGTCTCTGTACTGCTCCATGGGCACGCTGAGCTCTGTGTGGTAGTACGTCTGGTTGTGATGGGGATGTGGTTGGTCCAGGGGGGTTCCGGTGCGCAAGGGGCCCAGGGCCTGGGGGGAGGACAAGCAGGACGAAGGGGGCCACACTGCACTGCCATGGTCCGGGGACACAGGGGACAGCATGGAGCTAAATGGGACAGAGACAAAGATATGGAGGAGAAGAGGGCATTTAGTCACACAATCACACTAAGACAAAGGCAAGGTTTTGCTCAAGGACAGGGAATTGAACCACCAACTTTTTTGTTAGTGGACTGAGAATGACTCTGAGGGTGAAAATCTGTCATTGTGTCTGATTGTGACTTAACCATTGTCCAGGATGTACCCCACCTAATGCCCATAGTTACAGGGATAGGGGACACTTCTGAAAATCAGATCAGAAAAGAGTTTGAGTTGAAGTCATACCAAGTCTATAATAATAATACATCATAAATAATCAAATAAAAGTGTCAACTGAACTTGTATAGTGTGTGTGGTGCAGACAGACTGCTGTGGTCAGGAGCTTGGACCTTGACAAAGTGTAACACAGGACTAAGCAGAGATGTCACCAGGATCAGTTTATAACAGTTTATAACTTGCTTTAGTCCGGCTTAAATCTTAGTCACCCTAAAATAAGCCTAATAATGGGGCATTTAGGGCAACAGTGTTTTGCTAAAGGACACAATGACAGGGGATTGAACTACCAAAGTCTTTGAAGAAAAAGTGATAAAGAGTACATTATACATTAGTAAAAACCATCAAGAGCAACAGATAGAGCTGAAGTAGGACGTGTATACAGCTTTAAAGGTGGTCTGTAAGTTTCCTAAAATAAGGCTGTCTGTAGGGAGGGAATAAAGTCAAACTTGATGACTATTGGTCAAAGGGGTATCCCACAAAGACTGATCTGATGTGAAATGTAAAACTCTATTCATTAACCCGACCTTTTAATGTCTCTCCACATACAGAATGGATGTTGTACACAGACAGACTGTGGTGTGTGGGTGTGCGTGTGTGTATGTCTGTGAATGTGCTGTGTGCTGTGTGTGTGTGTGTGTGCGTGTGTGTGTGCGTGTTTGTGTGTGTATGAGTATGTCTGTGAATGTGCTTTGTGCTGTCTGTGTGCGTGTGTGCATTGGCATGCGTTGGAGTGCCTGTGCATGTGTTGGCGTTCGCATGTGTGTGTGTGCATGTGAGAGTGTGCGTGTGAGAGTGTGCATGTGTGTGTGTGCGTGTGAGAGTGTGCGTGCGTGTGCATGTCTGTGTTGACGTGCGTACATCCGGTTGTGTGTGCTGTGAGTGTGTGAGAGTGTGCGTGCGTGTGCATGTGTCTGTTGCCGTGCGTGCCTCTGGTTGTGTGTGCTGTGAGTGTGAGTGTGTGAGAGTGTGCATGCGTGTGCATGTGTGTTGGCATGCGTGCGTCTGGTTGTGTGCGCTGTGAGTGTGTGCGTGTGAGAGCGTGTGTGCGTGTGTATGTGTGTTGGCATGCGTGCGTCTGGTTGTGTGTGCTGTGTGTGTGTGCGTGTGAGAGTGTGCGTGCGTGTGCATGTGTGTGTTGGCGTGCGTGCGTCTGGTTGTGTGTGCTGTGTGTGTGCACGTGCGCGTGTGCGTTTGCTCTCGGGCTGTAGTGTAACAGCAGTTTTTCCTCCTGGTTTATCTGCTGAGGCTGCAGTTCATTATTTGTGCCTGACGCGGTGTGAAGGCACGGCTAATTCACGGCGACACACTCTCTGATTTACACCAGACTGCAGGACTCTGTGTGTGCTGACGGCTCTGGAACATCTATGTTTGAAATCCAGAAAACAACTACCATAACCATATTACCTAAAAGCACCATTCAAATAATAACTCATATTTATTCAATTCCTTGGACACAGCCTTTGTATTTAATATATGGTGTCAAGAAACCATCCCCCATGAATGAATGTGAGCGTGATCATTGTGTCAGGTTGTTACACTGTGTTAACTTCACCATTGTCCAGGATGTACCCCACCAAAAAATGTAAATCAACTGAACTTGTATTGTGTGTGTGGTGCAGACAAACTGCTGTGGTCAGGAGCTTGGACCTTGACAAAGTGTAACACAGGACTAAGCAGAGATGTCACCAGGATCAGTTTATAACAATTTATAACTTGCTTAGACCTGTTTAGTCTGGCTTAAATCTTAGTCACCCTAAAATAAGCCTAATAACGGGTAAATTAAAGGTAAATTGATCCAGAGAGAAGTATTATTTTGTATTTATTTTTTCAGATTTTGATGTTTATGTGGTTCTCTGGTCAATAAATATATAAATAGATATATAAATACATTTACATAGCTAAACAAGACACACTCTCTTTGTGAGGTTAGGATGATCTATAGCGTGTACCTGACTCACACGTGTGCCTGTGTGTTTGGCCTCTTTTCAAACTCGCCAAGGTTAAATATACAGTGCTTCACACGTCTTGGTTGACAAAGATAACTCTGTCTTTTATTGGTTAGCCCGCTGCGTAGATGAGGAATAGCTCTGACTAGTTGTACAAAGGCTGAGAAGAATACTGGAGCGATCGTCTCTGCAAAATGAATACTGTCCATGAAAAGGAGAAGAGGGGAAGGAGAAATGAATTCATGTTGAGAGATGCTAATCACACTTATTACTTAATTGGGTCCTGGCCTAGTTTGTGTTGGTGAGATGATGTATTTTTTCCTTTGGCGTAATGCAAAAATCTACTTATATCAGCTTTAACATGCACATTCCAGATGGCAATGCAAAATAGTGTCAGTGGGAGTTGAATGCACATCATATTTATAGTTGGACAATGAAATACTTTGCTTGTGAAGGATTAGTGCGCCATTTCTACGTTGAGCAATGTCATCAGTGAGTTCAGCACAGTTTAGACATATGTTGGTACAATTTAGACCTTGCTCAGTCCTGGTCTAGACCTGATTTAGACTTGATTTAGACCTGGTTTGATTCAGGTATAGCCCATGTGTATCTTTCTGCATGAAAAATGTCCTGATTTAGTAACTTGAAAAGCCACATTATTTCCTGAGGTTATACAAGGTGTAAAAAGTTAGGTCTATATTATTTTCTCTCCTTTCTCTCTGCTTCACAAGAAACACATTCACGCCTCATTTGCCTCCTGCTCTGTGTCTGAAGAAGCACACTAGAATACAACTTCACTTAACACATGCGAGCAATTTTTTATACACGTAATAAAAATGTAAATGTGCAGGAAATGTTATATTTTAGGATTTGTGCCAAGCCTTTTAGAGCAGGGGTGTCCAAACTACTATTTTTTATTTTAGCCAGTAAACGGCTACAACTGAAGGGGACTTTTGAAGTGAAGTGAAACTGGCCCTCCTCGGTATTACTTTAGTGAACAAAGTTTGGGAACCCCTGCCTTAGAGCCATTAGAAAGTGACTTACAACTATGCATACTGACAAGGGTTCTCCATGGCCTCCTCCGTCCAAAGACATGCATGTAAAGGTGAACTGGAGAATCTAAGTGTTCCATAGTTCCACTCACTGGCCATTGTCCAGGGTGTACCCCTCCTAAGTCCCCTTGCTGATGGGATAGTCTCCAGTCACTCACTACTTCAAAAGAACTGTAGCCTGGACCTCAAAAAAATGCATCAAATGAAATGCACACTCCCCACAAAAAATAGACTTTGTGTTGAAAAGACAGTTGTGTTTTTGGTGAGACCAGTGACCTGACTTTGTTATATGTACAAGAAGCAATATCCCATCCTCACATCCTCTGTTTACACTGAGTTTGACGTCAGTTGTGTGAATAAAGCCAGGACCATGCCCCAGGCTTTGGTTTAAGACTCAGTAATGACCCGCAGTATATCCATAGTGTTCCCGCCCACAGCACTAAAGGCGTATTTATCCTTTTATAGCAGGACTATTCATCTGTGGTGCGCTCCTGGTTAATGTCATATCTCTTTGACAGATACAGACAATGGCAGGGGCTCTGTTTAGAATCAGACGAAGAGGGTCATGAAACTGTGGGGTAAAGGGAAGGAGAAATGAGGCGCAGGTGACAGGTGACAGGAGCAGCAGGTGACAGGAGCAGCAGGTGAGCAGGCAGGGGTGTGTAAGTCCCCAAATGAATCAAAGAGTAGATCATTGTATCTCAGACTTTTCACAACAAACACCACCCAAAAATATCCAAGAAGTAGCCAGCAAGACCGGAACTAAGGACTAGTTCAGTTCTGAACCAAGAATAAATAACATGTTAACTACATCTAAATCAGGGGTAAACCAAAATCAACCTAAAAAGTACTGGTTAACTTGAAAAAAATAAACAAATATAAATTAGACCATTTTGAAAAAAAAAATGCAGAGCAAATGCAACTAATCAACTAAAAAATGTCGACTAAGACCTACCTGAGCAGTCGACTAAGAGACTACTTCTGTCATGATCAAATGTTACTAAGATTGTGTAAGAAACACACCAATAGTATACAGATGTGTATGAGAAGGCCTAATATGACTTCATTATACCTATCATTATTACTACATGTACAGCAGGTGTGAGAGTTAACAGACACCTGGGGCTAAGTGTTTTTAGAAGAGACTAAAGCTCTGTTTCTCTCAGCTGAAAATATTGTACAATCTAATACAAAGTGTTTAAGATACCGTATAACAGTAAATACAAAGTCAGTTAGTATCTTCTACTGTATATACGGAACAATGAATGTAAAGGTCTTGGTCTAGTGTCAGATCCAGCCTCAGGTATTACAATACTCACCACAGATGTAACATTTAGTTAGTGGGAAGATTTGGAAAGCTTCTCTTGACACTAAAAAATATGTTTTTGTGCAAAGATGTAACTTTCTAAATAATTTATAATATAATAAATATTTATATATTTTTGTCTGTTTGATTAGGCCTACTTTAATGATCTTTTGTTTGACTATATTACTGTATTTTGAAGTTACTTGGTATATCTTCCCTCAGTTCTCGACTGGAATCCCTGATCACTCCTCTTTAATGACTGTTCTTTTACTTGTACTTGTATTTGGGTTGTATGCTATCTCAGTATGACTTTGTGTTATGAAAAATGGAGCTTTGGAAATGTGTTAAAATGTTATTTATGTTTGCCATTATAGTTTTTAGTCTTAATTTGACTATTAATAATATTTTAAAGTAACAGTACTCTTAAAAACTATTGGCTACAACCTACCTCTGGATAAATGTATTGTACCTGTCTGTCATGTGTGAATGGCTCCAGTCTTTGTCCTCTCTTCTCCACAGCTTCTCGGTCCGACCTTCCCAGGACAAGTGTTCTTCAGCGAGGGTAAGTCCAGGTCCATCTTCTGCTACAGCATCACGAGACGGGGTCAGCTAAACCAGGGTCGTCCACGGAGCACATCCAGACGTATCGTACAGTCTCAAATTATTCACAGAAGATATTTGTATGTCTGCGTACCATTTTACCAGACTAAACACAGACTAAAACCAGACTAAACAAGGTCTAAAAACTAAATGGAGGTTATTAAGCGGTGGTCCACATGTTAAATTCAGCCTCCAAGGACTTCCAAAGTCCCTCTAAATCAAGACTTGAAGTGATTGTTCGTTACGTGGACTAAAGTGTGATGCAGAGCTGCTGTGGAAGGGCGTTCAGAACAAGCCCCTCCTTTTACTACAGCCCTGCCCTTCACTGCTGCTCCATACGCTAACTTGGATGTATACAGCCCTTTAACAGTGGTTCTCAAATTGTGGTATAGGTACTTTCCAGTGGTACTCAGGATTACTTCATTTTAGGACTGGATTTTGTCTCATTTGGACCTGATTTAGTCCTGGTTTAGACCCAGTTTTATCCTTGTTTAGCCCCGGTTTATCTCGGGTGTAGTCTTAATTAAGGGCAGATCAAATGGTACTTGGAAAGGCAAATATTCTCAGAGGTGGGACTTGTGAAAAGTGAACCAGTGCTAAACCCAATCTAAACAAAATCGTTAGCCTCTACACACTTACACTAGTTCCTGTGCAAAAATATTAGACTTGTTTTTGGGTTGGGTATAGACAGTACATTTATTAGTATTGATTCATTCAAGAGAAGTGTATGGGCCAGAGTAAAAGCTTTTTTTTAATTATTATTATATTTTTTACTGTATGTACAGTATTGCAATGTTTGTACCAGCCAGGTTTGTATGGTGCAACAAAAGGACGTGACTACAAGAGGGCAACAGTGACAAATGGGGGTAATTTTGGACGAAAGTAGGCTACAGCTGTGAGGAGACACAGGAAGAACACCAGGAAGCACTACAGAAGTCCACATACACAACACTGGTCTATGGTGTTCACCACTGTCCCTTTTCACCACTGTCCCTGTTCACCACTGTCCCTTCACCTGTCACCGGTTCACCACTGTCCCTTCACCTGTCACTGGTTCACCACTGTCCCTTTTCACCACTGTCCCTGTTCACCACTGTCCCTTCACCTGTCACCGGTTCACCACTGTCCCTTCACCTGTCACTGGTTCACCACTGTCCCTCACCTGTCACTGGT
>JAVQKC010143761.1:0-10512 GCA_036025475.1 Philypnodon macrostomus | reverse complement strand
GCTCTCTGCCAAAGTAAGTGTGTCCAGGGTCCCATAGGGGTCATAAACATGGGGGTGCTATAGAGGCATTCTTTATTTGACCTCTGTAATGTGCCTATGTACATTAAGTATACAATTACCCGGATCAATGTGCCAAAATTCACGCTTTCTTTCATGTTCAGCAAAATTATTGGCTCAATAAAAGTACATCAAAGAATTAATTTGTAATTATTTAATTGTCATTAATCGTAGAAATACCAAACTCAATCCAGTTCAGCCTGTGTGTTTACCTGTGTGCAAAAGATTAAAAAGATCCAGCAAAGACTTTTTGAGTTATTGCGTTCACTGTTTTGGCCCAAATCAATACAGTTCGGCGTCTTTATGGTATGTACCTGTGTGCAAATGTTGAAACTGATCCGGCAATTTGTTTTTGAGTTATCACGTTCACAGCTAGGATCTGCGGACGTGGACTGACGTGATTCCATATTATCGCCGTTTCGCCGATATAATGAATGGGATTATTACTTCCAGAACCAGAGGGGGACGGGCAATGTTGCGCTCTATTATCCATACACAAAGCAGTAAACGGTGCTAGTCAGAGGCAGAACCATAAGCAAAAATGCCTTGTTGATTCCCATAATAAAAACGCATACAAGACAGTGTGTGCTCCATTTGTGAGACAGTGGGAGGGGTTTGAGAAGAGAGTCAGAGAAGGGAAGGAGGAAGGGGATGTCTCAAGTTTTCTCACATGGACCACCAGCCGTGTGCAAAACCTTTCTACCAGAAGAACCAACATTAATTTCTTAAACAGAAAATCACGGCTTACATTAAATCTACAGAAGAGAACATCAACACACAACATCAAAAACATGAAGCAGGTTTGCTACAGCCACAGAAGACCACACCATTATATTATACACTAGGGCTACCTAATAAAGTGACCAGTGATTTGATGTAAAGCTCTGATGGGCATTTGATGGTTGTTGTAAATTGGGACTCCACCTCTGCTCATTAATGAATCTATCTAATGACAGCAGTAGTAAATCATGCTGGACAACATAATCTGACACACACTAATATGTATTGTCCTTATCAACTCCGCCCCCATGATCGGTCCAACTCAGTGTTTGACCTACGGCGTCCTGGTAAAACGTATTCCATGCATTGGGAACATTATATTCTAAATCAAAACATGAGGAAAAATTGAAAATTGAAAATGACATAAAAATCAATATTGGGCTGCATTTGTCTTCACAAACTTAACTTTTACTGTATAAACTGATTTTTTTAGGACTTAGCGTTCCTGTGAATCACAAAACTGAATTCCGTTGTATAACCATTGTTTCTGAGAACCGCTTCAAATCTGTGTCACATGAAGCTGACCAACTTCTGGCCCCTGTGAACAGGTATTCCAGCCCAGCATGCTGTGACAATTACACAATTCCTGGTTTTGCCTCAGAAAAACTTTTATTTTATTAAGGTCCCTGGATTGGGCTGGCCACTCCATAACTTTAATTTGGTTGGTCGGGAACCAAGATGTCTAAGTAAAAATGTGAGTTTGTGAAGACAAATGCAGCCCAATATTATTTTTTCTTCATTTTCTTTTCAATAATTTATTATATCAGCCCTACCCTACAACAAACAGGACGTCGGCCATATTGGATTGAAATTGGGAAGTCACCAGTTCACCTCTTTCGCGCGAGTTGTTTCAAAATGTTAAGCGACCAAATAGAGAAGAAGCATAAGAGGCTAAACATACAGAAAAAATCATTATCATTGATTATACAGATCTTATGTGATCCTTGCTTCTTGACTAAATCCATATGATGATGTTGCCATTTCTATTAAAAAAAAAAAAAAAACAGAAAAAGAAATCTGGTTACTTTTATCTTTATCTCCCACAGCCCTCACTTTGACTGCTCTATTAATTACACTGTAATATTTCCCCGGGGGGACATCGTCGCTGTTACCTATAGCAACCAAGATTCGAGCACATTCACTTTTAGAACTAGCATCAATCTCATCAAATCTGCTGCAAAAATGGCTTACAGAAGAACGTTATCAGTGAAAGAGTCATTCAAATGCTTCATAACATGGATGATGGTGATTTTGATGAAAAATGATGATGACTCATTGTTTGGCTTTTCATAAAATTATATTTTTAGAAGGTATTATTAGGCCAACAGTGCCAGATGGGCTAATACTGGGGTGCACTAGAAGAATTTTATGCATTTACATAATCAACGCTCTTCCTATTGACCAGAATGCTAACCATCAAACTGACTGCGTTGGGAGTTCTAGTAGCATTCGAATTTTGGCTTTTCTAGTGTTAAACTCACATACGCATGATGTTATGACCACCAGCCTAATATGCAACCCTATGTACGAACGATTTCTATCAGAATCAGCATTAAACTTGTTGATGACTGATTTGATACAGCCTCTCGGCTATAACATCAGACCACACAGGCCAGCCTTCACTCACAAGTGCATCCATCACCTTTTAGTTAACGCCATTATCATCAATGTTATTGTTGATTTTTGTTTCTAAAATTAGACTAATTTACACTTTATATTTATTATAAATGTATGGAATAATAACTATTTTAGGGACTGTGTCCTCATTTAACAGATGCCATACTTTCGAATACACCCTAGATCTAGTCAGTGATCCAGATCACTCCCAAACTCAAATCAATTGTTCCTTGTGTCATTCCTGAACTTCCCTGAAAAGTTCATACAAATCTCCATCCATCCATTTTCTTCCACTTGTCCGAAATCGGGTCGCGGAGGCAGCAGTCTAAGCAGGGAAATCCCGCCTTCGACCGCCACCCGATCCACATTGCACCATGGCACCAGGGTCATCCAAATCAAATGCAATGCGACAACACAAATATGTGGACAACTTGGACAATATGGTAATAATATACCTGGTCAAAATATATCTGGTAAAAATATACCTGGTAAAAATATATATTGTAAAAATATATCACAATTTTATCATGATTTAGTTGACTTTGAATTTTTTGTCTTACACAGAAGACTACTGTCAAAATGCAAATTCAGTGTACATCCAATCCATCCAGTGTTCAGTATAATACAATGGTTGTTTTGCTTTTTTTTATTAATACTGACACTGGCATTGTTACAGTAAAAATGACAGTGAAAAACAGAGAATAAATGAATGCACGTATCACGATCCCACGATCCTTCCAGATTAAGCCCAGTCTCAAAACTTCATATCACGATTACATTTTTAATTGCCATATTGCACACCTATATACAATATATATTTTACTAAGATCTATTGATATACCAAGACTATTCCCGGGAGTTACATTAATCACCATATACCACTCCCACTCTGGCAAATTAAACCTTCACAATAATATTTCTATCCGTGGTTTGTTTCAGCACGGTGACACTGAGCCTGCCAACTCACAGAGCTGGAGCCACGCGCAATAAAAAGTGACACCTGCAATGGGGAAGTTAATGTTGTGTTTCAGATGCACTCTGAAGAGGACATAGAGGAGGCAGGCTTCATTCGGTGGTAGTGACAGTCTTCCTCATGGCGTATGGCACTACTTCAAGAGGTAATAAGCTAAAGATAGATTGAGATTTGACTTACACAGAAGACGACTGCCATCCGTAAAAACCTTTTTAACTAAATCCAATCTTCATCAAAATACTTAATATTTACTCTTACTTTTTTACTATAATCTGTGGCATTGTTACTGTAAAAATGACAGTAAAGAGCAGAGCACAATGAATGCACTGTAGCACGATTCAATGATCTTCCCAGATTAGCAGATCATCATAACTTCATTCACAATCTTTTATCACTATAATACAGAAGCTCTAAGAGGACTTGCACTTGCATAATTGTTTTCCCGAAATCCCGAGATAATTAAGTCGTTATAACGAGGAAACATCTGTTGTTTTCCAAAGCTTTTATTTTTTTTTTTCATTATCTCGGGATTTCAGGAAAACTGCGGTTTTCCTGTTATAACAACTTAATTATCCTGAGATTTTGGGGAAAATTATTTTTTTTAAAAATTATAATAATTAGGAAAATCTGCCTACAGCTCATAGTTTCTGTAATAGCCTGCCTTGATCTGTAAACCCTAGCAGGAGTAAGCAGAAGATGATGAATAAATGGGATTGTTACTACTGGTAGCAATCAGGGCTAAAGTTGTTTTTTCTGTATATTTTTTTGACAAGTCAGTAAAATGTGTTAGCAATGTTCTGATTAAGTTTGATGTGCTTTGCTAAGTTTATGAGGGGCCTAAAAAAAGCCTATGTTTGAATTAATCCACTCCCCTCCTTGACGCTCCTGTTTCTCACATAAAGCACACACTGCCTTGTTCGCGTTCACACACAAGAAGTGTGACAATAATGAGCAGCGGTCTGGAGCTGGCTCTTAATAATGTGAACTAAAAAAACAAAAAAGCTGTGAATAATTGAAAGCTGTGAATTTTGAAATTAAACATCAGCTCCCTCACATTCTTGATTGTAGTCCTGATTAGAGAATGGGGATGTATCAACCAATCAGAGGGCACCTGTGCTGTGGAAGCGTGTAATTGGTTAAACATTTCCTCCCCTCTGAAACAAAAACCCTTCTACAAAAGCCTAGTCTCTTTTTTCTCAGACAACTTCTGTAAAACTGTACTATTGACTGGGTAATAATTTTTGCCTGAATATAAAAGTAAAAAAAAAATCAGGTAGTGCAGCTTTAACGCTATAATAACTAAGGCAGGTCTGTCTGTCAAGGCAATCTACAAGACTCATAGCTACAGAGTTGTACTGCACACAATGAATAGAAGATTCTTGCCCGAGATCATGTTAAGCCCCTCAAAAAGAACGCAAAAGGCATTTCACGTATTAAAAAGGGATACATACGAGCAAAGAATAGTAATCGTTTCAAATCTTTCTAGTGGTCTCATTGATTGACAGATGACAGCAGATGAGAGATAACAGCTAATCAGGGCAGCCATTTAGCCCACATCTTTTGCATTCATAAATGAACAAACACATCCAGGTATCATCATTATGCAAAGGTCAAAAGACTAAATGACAACCAAGCACAAATTAAGTTAAGTATAAATTATGTAAATATAGAAATGAGTGGCCTACTTAACAGTGGAAGGAAGTATCTGAAGAGAACCAAGAGTAACACAGGAAGAACATACAGACTCCACTCAACTCAAACCATGCTGGGAAGTGGTTTCATATTCTTTTTCTGATTAGGGGTCATAAGGGTGGGTGATATGACGATTAAACTGGTCTAAACAAGGACAGAAAGGGGACTAAAACAGGCCTAAACAAGAGCTAAACTAGGACTAAACCACAAAAAAACTGGTCTAAACAAGGACTGAGGACTGATCTAAACCAGAACTGAATAAAAATGTTTAAACCAGACCTAACCAAAGTCTGAAATGGGACAAAAAAGGTTGAAACAAGGACAAACGGAGGTCTAACCAGAACTAAACAAAAACTTAACTAGGCCTGTTCTATCATCCCCGACAGCAAGATGTATATCGTAGAAACGCGGTGAGTGCCCATTGTCCATTGTACCCCACCTAAAGCCCATAGTTGCCACGATAAGTCCCCATTATTCCCACTCTTCCTAATTCGGCTGCTGTGTCCATGTTTTTGGAAACACACTTTACCTAATGGAGTGGCTGTTGTTATGTTAGACTTTGGGATGGATGGCTCTCTTTAAAGTTGCATTGGGTCCTGTTTATTAAATTTGAGGATTTCTCTGATGGGGCTGTAAGTCCGATTTATTTGGGACCGAGCACTTAGGCCCTGTGCTTATTTGTGTTGATTTGTTTTCAGATCAATTTTGGATCATTACGCATCATCTTGATAAACAACTCTGCTGGAGTCTCTCAGCAGAAGATGCTTTTGCATTTATTTCCACTCCAGTCATCAGAAAGACGTAAAAATGTATTTATAATTTCAATAACGCACAAGCTTTCCATCCAGCCACAACTGCCCTGGCCAAGGTCTAAACAAGGACAAAACAAAGTCTAAACAAGGATAAAACAAGGTCTAAACTTGAACTAAACCAGGACAAAATCTGGTCAAACATTTACTGAAATCCGATCTAAACCAGAACTCGAACAAGGTCTAAGCCGGAACTAAACCAGTTCTAAACAAGGACCACAATCTCACGCCACTGCCTTACACCCTTAAACGTTCCCTCTCAAGCACACATTGCCAACTCTGATGTACCGTGTTAGCAGAAACATGAAAACTGTACGGCTGTAAACATCTGCCTCACATCTTCACACAACACAACACAACACTTCCAGGTACGATAATGAGAACTCGGCGGACTCGGAATGACAGACAGGAGCAGCGGTCCTGAACGGTTCAACAAGCTTTCAACACAGCTACCCAGGGACCGCCATCACATCTCCTGCCGCACGGATTTCAGCACATTAGCCTAAGCCTAGCAAAGCACGAAGCAGTTGTCGCCAATTAGACAAGAGCTGTAATTAGCCAGACTGACTGACTTGAGCTTCTGTAAAATGTATTCGGACTATTCAGATTACAAATACGCACGTTCTACTAATTAGCTCTCATATCGCACAAGCTTAATTAAAGTTAATGCGTTATGATACCCACGAAAATCCGGAGATTACAAAGTGCCGTGGTTGTGGTTAATTACAGAATTCGCATGGCGAACGGGAGCCAATTAAAACTCACAGCTAACTCTAAAACTTCCTAGAATGTAAAGACTCAAAGTCACTGTCTTGCATGCGCCTAAGTGAAATGATGCTAGTCTTTTGGTCTGTCTTTGTAGCTAATGGGACCTGTCGAGGCTTGACATTACCACTGTCCAACTATTATTATCATGATTGTGGCTAGTAACACATTCACTGTCAATAGCCAGTTTGACTTTGTCCAGCTATGTGTAAAAAGCCCAACCCATTGAGACTATATTACCTCATAGGAACTGATAATCTATTTCAAATCCAGTAACCATCTGAATAAAACATAAAAATACATTGGCAAGAAAAAATGTATATCTGTAAAACCTATACGTTCAGAATAACATATGGACAAAACAAATTGTGGTCAGTAAAAAACTTTGGTAAACTTTGGTCAGTAAAGCCCTGTGACCAATAAGAGGCGATAGAGGTCACGTTTATCTCTCTAAATAAAATGATCAAGGAATAAGAAATTCTGCAGTTTACTCCAAGCCAATCAAATGCAGATTGCTTCCTGTTGAAGCATCTGAAAGATTGAGACATTGCCAAAGCAATTTTATCATTTTTAAAAAGTCTTTGCAGCAATTAATGAACAAAAATTGACCTTTACTTAACCAGGAATGTCCCACTGAGATTCAGAACGACTTTTTCAGGGGAGTCCTGGCCCCAATGGAGAACCAATTGTCCATGTTTTTAGTGGTAGGGGAAACCGGAGTCCCCTTAGGAAACCTACACAGACACGGGGAGAACATGCAAACTCCACAAAGAAAAACAATGCAACAGTGCTAACCACTGTGTCACCGTGCCACCCCTAACACAAGGAGAACAAGCAGACTCCACATTTGGCCAGTAAGTTCTGTTTTGGCATTACAACTCAAACAATACTGACAGCAGTAACAAAAAGAAATAAAACAAGCAGCTGTGGCTACAGAGGAAGCTTACCACAACCAGTGCGTCAATATGGAGTGAATTTTATATAACGATTCCTTATTTAAACCTCATTGAACCATTGGAATTTTCACGTTAAAAAAGCTCTAAAACAAAAACCCTTATAATACAGTTCACAGAGCTATTGTTTTCCTCAGATGACTTCTGGTATGCTGTACTATTGACTGTCATTATTTTTGCTCAAATACAAAGTACAAATATCAGGTACTGCAGCTTTAAAGCAACATAATTATTTTGAATGTCAGGCAAACTAACAAAACAAACAGTTCCTTGCACATACAGAACACTGCATATGAAAAACTGGGATTCATCACAGTATTGCTAGCGTAGCTTTGTTCCAAATGATTAGGTCTGTCTGGTAGATGCTACAGTGATCGTTTGTTGTTGTCTGAATCAGAAGCAGCCGCCTCCTGGGAAGTCTCCTTGTTATAGTGTCACACCCACACATGTCTAAAACTGACACTGGCACCATGTCAAATTACAGAGAGCATACGAGGACAAAGAGAACTTACATGCACTGAAGTCAAATATACAAGCAGAAGTGTAGTACAGGTGGTGTACTGAAGACCGGACTATCGGAGATCAAGACCAGTCCGAGTCCACAGTAGTCCAAGACCGAGATATGTCCGAGACCACAATAGACCAAGATTGAGATCTGTCCGAGATCACAGTAGTCCAAGACCGAAATCTGTCCGAAACCAGACTGAAGCAAGACCAAGACTTTTGGCGTCCAAGACTGAGTCAAGATCAAGGCGCATCAAGACCAAAGAGGTTACAAAACACTGACTGAAGCTAAATGAAACATAATGGAAGAAAATAAAGAGATAATATTATCATTCAAACAATATTATAAAAGTAATAGAGGCTTTTCCAACAAATAATTATTGGGATTCACTTAATTTTAACTTTATACCAATAATTTTTTGTAGGAAAAGCCTCTGAGACTGCTATGTTCGAGACTGCTGTCTGTTTTAGGGCCTAAGTAAAACTCTGAGACGAGACCGAGTGAAATAGTGGTCTTGAGACCGGACTCAAGATCATGTGTCATAATTATTATTACTTTAATCCCTCCCCTGGCTTTTACAACAACATCAAATTGTATGGGCTCAGGTACACAAAACTCAACTACTATTGGTCAAAGTGTTAACCCATAAACTCTTACACAGTCTTTATAAAACCTTTTTAATGACAACTTTAGCGCACACCTAATCCAATGTGTTTTACTCTATTTGTTTTCCTTTTGAACACTGACATAGTTACAGTAAAAATGACGGCAAAGAGCAGCAGAGCGCTTTATCACGATTCAACCGTCTTCCCAGATTAGCAGATCGTCAATTTGTATCGCACACCTATAGTTGCATCAGAAAAGGAAAGTTCTCTTCTTCGCTCTGTCTTAGAAGATTTAGCATCGGTTAAATCTTTCTACCTTTATCCTGTCCCATGTGTTGTTTGAATGGCTCTCCTTTGTGGCCCTCTGTAAGAAGTGTGTCACCTGTTGTTCCATAATTAAATCTTCAGATCTGACTGAGTTATATTCAGTAATTACCACTGATAAAAACAACAGCATCACGCCTACATGAAGTCAGGAGGCACACAAATGCAAATGTTCACTCTAGTTATACAACAGCAGCTAAGCAGAGGATGTTGAAACTAGTCTGCAACTATGGGACGGGTTACCTCGGTCAGTGGTCAGTTAGTCGCAAGGCTGACACAAGGACACAGACCATTCATTTTCAGAACATTTTTAAGTTAATCTGAAGCGTTTTTAGATTTTCATTCATCTATCCATCTTCTGTTTGTTCCCGACTGCAGCTAGCAACTGTGGGCCTTGGGCGGAATACCTCGGCCAGTGGTCAGTTTGTTGCAGGGCTGACAGAGACATAGGCAGACCATTAACTCTCACATTCATTCACTAGAGGCAATTTTAAGTCACCAATTCTCATGCCTGTTGGGTGATGGGGGAGCAGGGGCAAAGTACCCAGTGAGGACCCACAGTAACACAGGGAGAACATGCAGACTTCCACCACTTTTTCATTCTATAACAGCAGGAAACAGAAGAAGTTGAACTTTCTAATAGTCATTCATCCATTTACCTTTTGCTTATTACTCAGCCTATCCCAGTATCTATGGGCCTTAGGCAGGGTACCTTGGACAGTGGTCAGTTAGTCGCAGGGCTAACACAGAGACATAGGCAGACAACCATCACTTTCATGTTCATTCAATTCATATTTTTTATTAATTGGAAAAAAAAAATACATATTTGCTGAAAACCCACTGTAACACAGGGAGAACATGCAGAAAACAGTAGCTAATAACAAATATTGAATTTCATCTGCAACACTTCAGTTTCTTTTTCCACGGTTCCTATTCCAGCAGCTATGGGCATAAGGCGGGATACCTTGGACAGCAGTCAGTTATTCGCAGGGATGGCACAAAGACATAGACAAACATGAATTGATTCTATAGGGACAATTTAGAGCATTAACAAACTGCTCAAACATACTTTTGGGTCATGGGGAAAACAAGGCAAGGTACTAGGTGAGAACCCACTGTAACACGGAGAGGACATGCAGACACATGGACACATCTATAGCCTGTCCGTCCTGGGAGTGGATCCCTCTATCATGTGATTCTCCCTAAGGTTTCTCTTTTTCCCATAAATAGGTTTTTTGGAGTTTTTCCTGACCACGATGTAGGGTCTAAGGACAGGGGATGTCCTGGGACAGTCCTGTTGTTTGTGTGTTTATTGATTGTCTATTAACTTGACTGTTTGCAATGACCCTGTTTATTGTTTACATACATCTCTTTTTGTGAAGCCCTCTGAGGCAACTGTGTTGTGATATAGGGCTATACAAATAAAATGTAA
>JAVQKC010143739.1:0-25034 GCA_036025475.1 Philypnodon macrostomus | reverse complement strand
TCCGGAGGAGCTGGAGGAAGTGTCTGGGGAGAGGGAAGTATGGGCGTCCCTGCTTAGACTGCTGCCTCCGCGACCCGGCCCCGGATAAGCGGAAGAAGATGGATGGATGGATGGCATTTAGACCAGCATCAGCATCTGCTTTACTGAGTAACCTTAAAATGTCCGTTCACTCATCGGTTTGTCAGTGGTTTAAGATATGACTGCTCACTCACTGACCGAAACTGAAACAGACTTAACCATATAATACCTCAATGCTGCAAGTTGAAATGTTCATTGTGCATTTTTCAGTAGATTTGTTGGTAAATATGTCAATATATATATATATATATATCCAAATACAAAGCAAGCAACCTCTGAGAACCTCTGTAATGAGGGTGCTGTGGGCGACATGAGCAAACATTCCCAAGATCATTATTCCCAAGTTAGACTCAGCCAGGAGTATGGCACAGTGCATTTTCTTCTCAGCAAATAGCACCAAAGAAATGTAATCAAAGACCATGCTGCTTCCATTCTCTGAACACTTTATGGGAAGCTTTTCTTGGACTGCATTTGTCCCATTAAAAAGATCAGGGCAATGGGATGTCTCCAGACTGCCTGATTTCCAAGTACTACCGAGTATTCCAAGAGATGAGATTAAATGATCTGAGATTCAAGGTTTCAAAAATGTGCCGCCAAATTTTCACACAAATTTCACAGTAAAAATTGTGTACTTGTACAGACTGGTTGTTATATATTATACATATTGGGTTCTTTGAGGGCGCAGCTATCTCCAAACAATCTGCTGCTAAATCCCAGAGGAACTAGTTTCTAACTATGTGAGGAGAATCTAGACTCACTTTGACTCCAGCGCATGTAAACACACATTGTATAATATTACTATTCACGCCTAAAGCCAAACACTAAAACGCAAAGTGCCTTTCACAAGCATAGATCCGCTTGTACAGGGTAAATATAATGGACTCCCTTTGACAGACTGTGACAAAAGCAAAGTTGCAAATAGTAGCACCTCCATGTCAGCGGTGTGACAGTTAATCTTAAAATTCGTGTGCTTTTTTGTCCCATTAAATGTCACAGTTGGCTCCAGGGAAAGCGGCGAGGCCCTGGAGTTCAGCACACACACCTGTCACCTGTTTTTTTCCCCCGCGCGCTCTTCTCCTTTGATGACAAGGGTAGAGCCGCTGATAGTAAATCTATTCTAAACTCTTCTGAGAGGGCACAACAAAGAAGCCTTTCAAACCCTGAAGTTTTGCCCTGTGTAGCAAAGGTGCTCTAAATGTCCTGATGGCTGTATGGAAATAGCACCTCTGGACTTCAGTTCAAACCTCTGTATTGTAAAACAGCCTGACAGGGTGGATTAGCGGGGGTTAAACAGTGAAGACAGGATGGGTGATGTTGGTGGAGAAGAAAGAGAGTCAGAGAATGGTTTGAAACCATACAAAGGCTCAGATAACCATATTGTTTACTTGCTGGTAATCTCTGTAGATTTTTAGGCATCTGCCATTTTTAAATACTGGTAATTTAGGTAAATGTTTTAAAGTGATGAATTTAAATGTATCTTAATCACTCTTAAAGACACATGCGCCCAGTGCTCAAAGTGAGGGGGGGGTAATACAGGGAGTGCTCCTTTGTTCTTGTTGGCTCAAACAGTCTCGGGAGCTGCCCCATCAGAGAGAAAAGTGTGATGAATTTTTAGTGACAAAATGGACTAGCGTAATCATCTCTCTGTAGGATTTCCAGATGTGTTTTTTATTATTTTTCTGCTCTGTGCCCCACAGTGGATGTACCGGTCAATATAGTGCTTTAAAAGCATCCAGTACATTTCCCTCATGACATACGTTTTAAATAAAAGCAAATGAATCATTAATATTTGTGCTTCTTAGTTGAGATGTCAAGACAGTCTACTCTCACCAGTGTCATTCGCATTAATCTTATTCTTCTGCTTATTCTCAGGTAAACCGGAGCCTATCCCAGACACTATGAGCCTTAGGTTCAAGGTTCAAAGTGTTTATTGTCATATGCACAATGAAATTCTTACTTTGCTGCCCAGACTGGAGGCCAACAATAAAATAGAAATAAACATAGATAAATAATAGAAGATAAAGAATAGCACGCAAAGTGTGAAAAATCTAATGTTAAAGACTATGTACATATATGTGCTACATTGTGTTGTTATGTCAGCAGTAAACAGTGATTGTAAAGGTGCAAATAGTTCCCTAAGACCAGGCAAGTACAGTTACATGTGCAACTGTATATAAACAGGTTACCCGTCAGGTACAGTATAAATATTCATGTGCAAATGGGGGAATATAGTAAAATATTATGGCTCACATTCATTCACTAGGGGCAAATTTGGGTAAATTCTCCTTAAAGAATCCTTTGAGTGGTTGAAGGAAGAGTATCTGTACAGAACCTACAGTCACACAGGGAGGACATACAGACTCAAAGATTGTGTTTCATGGTTTAAAGATGCTGCTAAAGTTCAAACCAAGCATTAACATAAAGACGAAAGGTGGCTCATTTGCTCCACCTAGAGATTGTAGTCAGACAACCAGAGAATTGAACTCACAACCTCTTAGCTGGCTGGCAGAAGCCAAACCGTCTCTGCCCCTGAAGTCACTCCCATGTCTATAAAATCATTTTGAAAAATAGCCTAATGGTTGAATCAATGTCAGGAAGGTTGCATGTGGGAGTGTATTGTGCATTCTAGCCCGCAATGAATAAAAATAGATAAATTACTATTTTTATATTTGAAAACAAGCGGTATTTGTCCTCGTTTTCCCAAACCCTCAAAATGGTGAAAATGAGTTATGGATTACAATGACCTAGTTTAATAAGGTAATTGGCCACATACATCACTTTTATTGTGGCTTTAATAGATTTAATACAAAGGAGAACAATAGCTTCCTCTCCTGTGTATTAGCATGCTCTAGTTTCAGGATGGCCCTTGCATTCTTTCCTTATAAAAGCTATTCTGCAGGCCACTGTATTTGGCTTGTTTGTAAAATTAAAGAGCTAAACCAGCCAATCACATCACAGCGAGTCAGGGTTCCAACCACGCATCAGAACTGAAGAAATAAGGTGAGGTTGCCGTTGATGCCAATCCAGACTATTGGAAGTACTGAATGAATGCTCTACGTGAAATACAATCATGTCCATGCTTTACAGATAATGGTTTAACAATACCTTAACCAGTGTGGGTGAAAATTAGCTCGGATAACAAGGTCTACCTAATAAAGTGGCCAGTGGGTTTATTTCTTGTCTCTCTAGTTGAGTCCATGATTTAGTGGTAAAAAATACTTAAAGATTTTCCCCTGCCCGTCGATGCTATAGTTAATGGGGAGCAGATCTTAATCAGTCTCTTAATTGGTAAACATATTGATTGTTAAAAATGTGCGGCTAGATTTTGCAGGATTATTTATATGCCATTGAGATTACTTACGTACCAGGCTTTTATGTCTTTTCTTCATGGAGATGTGTCTGTCCAACCCAGTTCTGGGAAGACTGCTGCTCATTCACTATTTATCGGACAGTACTATTGTAAGCACTGTAGGGCCTCACTCAAATGCTAAAGGAAAAAACATCTCACAACACAAAAGCACATTGTTGTTTAGCCTCTAATTCTGTGCATTAATGACCTTGTTGCCATCGGATTCTGAAGCCGTATTACGGAGCTACACTGTAAAGCCCAGAAAGTTAAGACATTTGGAAAGGAATTTAGCATTTAAAAATAATAGGAACGAACTCACCTCTTTTATAAGGATGCGCTATTGAGTTTTACAGTGTACTTCACATTCAAAAACTCAAGCTGTGTTGATATATTAAGCCTCTTTTGGTACAGCAGGTCTCGTCTCCGGCTTTGTCAGAGAATGGGTATCTGTGTAGTCTATAGGCTGTAACAAGCTATAGATTGCAAAGATTGAAAAGGCTTTGAATAGACCCCATTAGCAGAGCACCTCTACAACCAGTTTTTCTGCTGCTATCTCTATGGCTATGATGATGCACTTCTTTACAGTGAGTGTATCTGAAAGAGCTGTTCATAGATGTGTTTATTTTTCAGATTAGTAAACAAGTATTAGTATAAAATATTTGTTGGGTTGGATTTTTACTGCACAGAAATCAAAGTGCTTTTCAGTTGGACCCATCATTCATTCACACCACAGTCACACACTGCCTCAGTAGCCACAGGTGCCCTGGGACAGACAATGTGGCTTAAGTGTCTTGCTCAAAGACGCTACAGCTGTATGCGCAGGGAGAATAGGTCCTTTTGCATGCTACATGTAAGAAAAGTGAGGGACCAAAGCGACCATCGCCCACCTGAAGCCGTCTGACCGGTTTTTGCATTTACATTTAACAGAAATCCCCCTAAATGAACACAACTACAAACATGGAAGGGCCCAATCAACAAGAACTTAAACTTGACTTAAACAGGACAGACGTTTAATCAAAATGTCCGCTACTAGGGGATGTAACAGGACTAGTTTAACAATAGCATAGCAATATCTTAGCAGGGATTTTCATTACCGCACTTCCTGTTATCTTTGTTCAATGTCTAGTGCCATCTGCCACTTAGGGGGGTAATTACATCACGCACAAGGCACAGTCTTTGGGCCGCTTGTCTCTTTGGTGTATGAAGTGGGGCAAGGGAGACTCAACGTCAGGAAATGGGGCTGAGGAGAGGAGCTGTCAGCTGTCTGGGCGTTTCTTTGGTGTGTGGAGGCCTTAAGAAATAAAACAACCCTGAGAATGCCCAATATAAGACATTGTCAGTTGTATATTGATGAATACAAGGATGGCTACACAAAAAGCAATTCATTCCAATAAAGCTGTGAACATTACACTATTTGCAAACAATGCTCAATAGCACCTGTGATGCTAATGTAGATTGAATGTGATTTGAATTTCTTTAATCACGTTTACACATAATGTTGGTAATGTTGTCCATTGACGGACTACTGATGCATTCAACCTACGGCAATAAATACATAAAAATATGCATATACAATTTTGCTGTGAGAGTCTAGCTTTGTGCACGGTATCAGCGCTCAATTACTCCCCTCCCTATGCTTTTCCTGTTGTTTTACAGTCATACCGTTCCCACCCATCATAGTTCAACAGTGTTATTAGTTTGAACATTAGGTTTTACTTGAGGCCTAATTACTTGTCATTACAGAACACCTACAGAGGAGAGTGGGAGAGTCTACCTGTTGCGCTCTATAAAGCCACATACAGTACTTCTCAAGCAGTCTAATGAGCCTTCTACAGAGGTTACAAATGCAACTCTTCAAACTTCAAACACACTTTATGAAGACTTTTAATGTTTTAACAGCTATGATATGGCGATATACTTAGCAACAGTATAATAGGCACATAACTGGTCAACAGGTTTTACATTTACATACGCAAAATGGAATGTACTGTTTCTTTATCTTCGCTGAAGTGTGTGCATGACCCTTTAACCCTGTGTGTTTTCACCTCCTGAGAATGTCAACACCTCAGCATGCAGAATTACTCATACAACTCTGCGTATGTTTTAACCAAGAAACTATATATATGTAGAAACTAGTGATGCACAGATATATCGCCCCAACATCGTTATCAGCTGATAATTACAATTTTGGCTAATATTAGTATCAGCCTGTACAGATGAACAATGTTAATCTGTTGTTCTTTAAGGACCATTTCTAATATTTAGGGCCAGAAACAGTCAGAGAAAGAAAAGATCACTGGGGAGGTCTAACCTTATAGTGACAAAATGTAATAAAATTATAATTTATGGATTAGTAAATGCATTTTAAGCAGTTATTCATATGTAGATTTATTACAATTTCAAGAAACATAACCTACTGAAACGTGTTTACAAAATATCGGTGTCAGAATCGGTATCGGCCAAATTGGTAATTGAGATATTGGCTTCGGTATTGGCCAAAAAATGTCATATCGGTGCATCCCATCACCTACCTATGTAGAATGGTGAACCCCCCTGCATGCAGAATTACTCATACATCATGCATGAATCAAACCAAATACAACTCTGAGTATGTTTTAACCAAGAAACTATACATATGTAGAAACCCCAGAAAACTTTACTCATTTGCATAATAGTCCCCCTTTAATGTTTTTTTATTTTTTTATTTTTAAAGAGTTTACAGGCATTCAGCACCATGACAATTCCACTACTTCACGTTTTTATATCTTAAGAGATTTCTTACTTACAAAAAGCAGAAACGTGGTAAAGATCTGAGGTAAAGCATGCCCCAATCTTCCATTTAGAGAGTGGGAGGACCTACATATGTGTCTTTTCTAAGCTTTTCTTTCTAAATGAAAATCAGAGCAGTTGAGAGTGTGCAGTCTCTTCCCAGTGGTGCAATCATCACAGTTAAACCATAGCAAAATGCCTCCGTATTCTCCCTTGTATTAGGCCCATTTAAATGAACCTAACAATAGCATGTAATTAACAGTGTGGTACACCTGAGCATTTAGATTTTTAACCAGCCAAGTCTTGGATGTTATTTCCCTTGTATTCGACTTTCTGTAATTATTCCGATTTTTCCCGTCTTGACGGAGGATTCTCTGGGGCTTTAATTAATGTAAATATAGCAGGGAGAGGCTCTTTAAATAGAGCTATGTTGCGTCTGGTATTTTCTTTTCTGAAGCAAAAAAAGAAAAGTAGTCTTTCTTTTGAAGTTTGTCAAATCACTATAGGGTTCTATCCCTTTAGGTGCTAACGTGGATTGATACTTTCAAAGGGCTGTGACACTAAGAAGCACTTCTGCCACACATTTTTATAGTTGGAAAGAAAATGAGAATTCTGTCCAAAAGTCCTTAGGCTGGTGTGAAGACATGCAGTCAGGTCAATAGCAGTCGAATATATGGAATGGTTTTACTTTGAGATTACAAATAACAGCATTCAGAAGAACACACTGTCTTCCAAAGTCTGCTTGTATGCAGTTTAAAATGACAAGTCACACTGGGGCGCAGTGCTCGTCCAGCAACCAGAGGGTCACCAGTTCGAGTCCCCGCCAGAGCCGTACTGACGTGTCCCTGGACAAGACACATAACCCACATTGCCACTGAATGAATGTGGTTGTGTGATTGTTTTTGGTGGTGGTCGGAATGGCAAACTGACCAGCTGAGGCTACACAAGTAGCTTACCACCACCAGTGTATGAAGTAAATGAATAATAAGACTGTAAAGCATCTTTCAGTGTCCTAAATATAAGTATGATTATTATAGTCGTTCAACCATTTAGGGCTTTATACATTAACGTTATTACATAATGTGTAGGCTGGTCACATCATTTTGTCTCTTCCTGCTAATTCCAGACAAAGCATTTTTAAGATCAGGTTTGGTGGAGCTAAACCATCTAAACAAGCTAAAACAAGCTAACCGGAAGCCAAGGCAATTTGTTTATGTCACAATGATAAGATACTGTAAAAATCCTGGCTCCAGATGGTAATCCATCCACACCAAGGATGAATCATTTGTTGCTCAGTTTGCATTTTTGCGATACAACCAAATATTAGCATAATTATGTGTATAAACATTTCCTTAGATTCTTATGGCAAGCAATAAGTTACCTTTGATAATATTAAAGTTGTTGGCTATGAGATGTAGAAAATGAAAAGGCCTGGACCAACCTCCCATCGGGCTAGATTTAATCCAAACTAAGTGTCTGGGCCTCTCACACTGCACGCTTCTGTCTACGAATAGTAATGGGCTCTTTCAGTGGTGTTTGTCATCAAATTAGCCCTCTGCTTCAGACGAGGTGCACTCCGAGTCTCACGTAGAATTGAAATGAGGCCGTCTGTGAATGAAGCTGGCTTTGATTGCTGTAGGAGGTAAAATGAAAGGGTTTAACTTTGTGTACACATTTTCCTTCCTGCAGCGAGGCCTCTTTAGAACCAAGTGGAATTACCAGGCACTGTATAAAAAAACAATTCTTAAACCAGCATCTGCAGCCCACTAGTTACTTTACATTCTCAAAACACCAGCCCTCATTGAAAGCTTTAAAGCCTTTGAAACCTTGAAAAAAAATCACTTCCCACAAATAAACACTTGCTCTACACTTTGCTAGGTAGACTGTGTTGTGTAGTTCTGCTGCTTAAACATTAATGCTTCATTTTGAGTGATTTTGTACATTTATTGGACCGTGATATCCTCTTTATTATCTCCAACCAGTCCTCTGGCTTAAAAAATACAATTTTGACACCATTACTTACATTCACTGAATACTATTACTCTCTGTAAACCCTAGACATGGTCATATGTGAAAATCAGAGTAATGGATTCACTTCTAAAGTACTCAAAATGGTCCATCTGACACCATGGATAAAGACTCTTTCTTTACTTGAACTAAGCATGTTTGGTCATAATGGCACAACTAAATCAAAAAGACAGCAATGAGAAAGTGTACCTAATAAAGTGGCCAGGGAATGTACCCAGCATAGTACATTTTCTAACCCAGAAAGAGTCGCAGCTGCTTTTATTTGTTTTCTAGTTTCACATTCAAGGAAAACCCGGGGTTGAGTATCTTGTACTGCTGACTGCATGACACACTTGCTCCTCCGGTAGCTTTGATCAGCCCAGGAGAGAGAGACCTGCCCTGGGAAGATCCAGCACTCTGACACAGTAGGGGGGGAGAACAGAGCACATGGGGGGGCGAGGATATAAGTAAGGCAAGCTATGTTCCCTCTGGTACTCCCTGTTAAAATGAATGGAGACAATTAAAGGAGCATTTGGGCGCTTCTAATGAAGTGATGACAAGCTCGGGAAAGTCAATTACTGAGTCTGGTTGGTAGATATCTCACAAAAGTCAAAAGTAAATGCATTACAAAGAGTAACCTAATAGCTTGTTCCAGATATTAGTGCTCATTAATTAGTGCCTCCTTGACCTTATCAGCTACTTGTTTAATACACTGGCTGGAATTTCAGTATCATTTTACTGACTTTTGTAATTCACATTTAATACAAATAAGTACTTGTGTTACAAATTAGGGCAATTGGGGCAGGAGTGTCTCAGGGGGTTGAGCACATTGTCTGTAAACTGGGTAGTTAGCGGTTCAATTCCACTTTCAAATCAGTACGAGCTGCTGTTGTATTCATGGGCAAGACACCACCTTTGCCTTTGTAGTTTGATTTCTGTGTTTGGTGATAGAGTCAACTGGTGTGGTACGGCTGCCACGTTTTTTTGTCAGTCAGCCCCATGGCATCTGTGGCCAGAGGTAGCTTACCACCACCCGAGTATGAGAGTAAAGCACTGACTTCTTTAGGTGGCTTGAAAAGCACTATCAACATCAAAACCATTGTAATTAGATTGTAGTTATTCATACCTTGTGTAATGAAATTTGAGTAATATTCAAACCTTTAGCGTATTAGCAGTAAGAGCTCCTGTAAATTGTTTCTAATTTGTCTTCCGTGAGGTCTGTTGATGCAAGGTGAGCCAATTAAAAGGTAATTAATGACCAAAATCAAAAGACCTCTTTAGATTTATCAGATGGCAGCATACGTCGTTGACCCAGATGTTGAACTTTTCTTCAGCTAAAAAGATAACTTCATAATCCCCTATCAAACGAGGAAAAAGGAGATGGTCTTTGATAGTTGTCGTGAAACAGAGAGAGCGTTTTTAATCTACAGTAAATGTGGTTTTCAAGGGTAGGCTAAATGAATTCACGAAGCAAACATTAGGTACCTGGTGTGGTCTTCTGCTGCTGTAGCCCACCTGCTTCATGTTAGGCCTTGACAGATATGTTCATGCAGACCTTGCAGTAGTGGTGATCTGAGCTAATGTTGATTTTGTAATATTATTATACCTTTCTAGCTACTGTATCTTAAACCAATTTCTGACCTCTGGCATCAACAAGGCTTTTTTTTTTTTGCCTACAGAACTGCTATTCACTGGAATGCAAGTCAAGCTTAATAGACAAAGCACTAGCGTTTTTTACCGAGATGACCTAGATGGTGAATTTTCCATTGCTAAAAAGATAACTTTTAAATCCACTTTCAAAAGGAAATATAGTCTTTGATGTCGCAAAACAGAAACTGCCTTTTTAATCTAAATGTGGTTTTCCAGGGACGGCTAAATAAATCACCCTTACCCATGAAGCACATTTACTCGCTAAGGTGCCATATCTCAAGTCTTTATGTGTGAAAGGATACTTCATTTTTGAGCCCTTTTTATTTATATATATGCACATCATTCACCGCCACGTCTTGGTTATGTTTCAATTTCACAGTTCACCTCCACTATTTCTTGGACGCATGAGTCAAGGATGTTGCAGTGAACTGAAGGCAATTACTCACTGAAAATATCAGCAGTCCTTATCGAGCCGTGTGGCAAGTGGCTCGGATCGAGGGTGAACTGGGCCAAAAGGTGTGCTGCAGCATGTGAGCTAGGCGTCTTTGCACATTAAAAAAAGAAAACTCTAATCCACTTTAGATTGAAGCCTGTTCCAGAAAGACTATTGTGTCGAGAGTGCAGCAAAAGTGGGTTTGAAATGAAGTCTGCTACAGGTCAATGGACTGTTTTTATATTCTTTATTATTATATTTATATTTTTGGTGTTCATCTAAGGAAACTATAAGATTATTAAATACTGTATAAAGCATCAGATTTATAATAATGCACTCATTGGTCCCTTTGGCAGAGTTTGCACCTACTGAAGTGGCCACAATATCTGTTCTTTTGCTTATGCAGTCTGTGAGCTTCAAGATTTGACATACTGTGCATTCAGATGGTCTTCTGTAGACCTTGACCTTGAGTTTCTTCAGTCACTGCTTTTCTATCATTTAAGTCTGGCTGTCTTTAACGGTGGCATAGTAGTTTGTGCTTCAGCCTCGCAGCAAAGACATTGTGGGTTTAATTGAGGTTCAGGGTTCAAATATATTTCTTTGTCCATTTGGGAAATTAAATTGTAAAGCATCATTTACATCGAGGCACAATCACAATGACGTCTGCATTAGGGTTCTCTCTGGGTTTTCTGGCTTGATTTCACCATCAAGAGACATGCATGTGTTAGGTAAATTGGTGACTCCAAATTGCCCCATCAGCGTGTGTCTCTATGTCAGCCCTGTGACTAACTGTCCAGGGTGTACCCTCCTCTTAAGGCCCATAGTTGCTCAAGCAAGCAAGAGCAGATGAATAACTGTCTGTGCTCATTATTCACATCATCAACACATTCTCACATACATAATTGGCATTTACTGGAAAATGTTCTGTCTTCAAATCTTTCTGTGAATCCTTTTGATTTTCATGTGTAGCAAATCCCTCATCAGGTTCTGAAATGCTAAGATCAAGTTTGCATTTCATCAGCATCGCTCAGTAATGATTGTTTTTGTCTTTTTATAGGTCTGAAGCAGATTCACGCCCTGTCCATTCAAGGAAACTACGAGCTCCGTATCGACTTGGAGGATTTTGAGAACAGCACTGCATACGCCCAGTACGGCACTTTTGGAGTGGGCCTCTTCTCGGTGGACCCTGACGATGATGGATACCCCCTGACTGTGGGAGACTATTCTGGAAATGCAGGTATGAGCACTGAACTAGTTGAATATATGCTGTGCTCACACTTTGCTATTTTTCAATTTAGCCTATTTTCCACTGAGGTAGGTAAAGCAAGAAATAAATAAAAACACACACTACACATTACTTTAGCACGGCAGGTATCTTGCAGTGCTATACAGTAATGTGTATCCACTTGTTATAAACTCAATATTGATTTTTCCCACTCTGAAAGCAGATGGAAATCCGGTATTGTAAATGTTTGACTTTAACTAGCTTTTCAATTTACAAAATTCAAAGAGTGCATTTAATGAAACGTACATCAAAAGTTAAGTAGGTATAATTTTTCTCATCATTTCATCAGTGGCTGTAGGCTGCTCACATCTCTGTCTCTTCATGCTAATCCCAGACAGACACAGGGATGTTGAGATAGGACTTGTAAGCTAAACCAGGTGAAGATAGTTACTAAATTACAGCTAGCCTTTACTATGGAAAGATACTGTAAAACTCCTGGATCCAGGCGGTGATCCAGATCCAATCCAAAAACAGATTCATTTCTTGCACATTCACATTATAGACAGAACCCCTCCTTCCTATAATAAAGCATCAGATCCGAGCCAAGCTACCTGTCACCTTCTTCCTGAATTACTGCCAATTAATCTCAGTGCTTGACCTGCAGCGTAAACAAAAATCTGCCCCCTGAAATGAAGCAGCAATTTCCTGAACCTTTTGGGAGCATGCACCGAGCTCTAAGAACGAGATAGAAATGGGGACAAACTCAGCAAGGAGAAAGGCAAAGTGGAGAGAAATGAAGCGAGCTGGAAGAAACTAGGATTGAGACAGGTGTGAAAGAGGTGCACGGAGGATGAGGAAAATAGAAATGAGGATTTAGAGAGCGCTGAGAACAGAAGTGCGTTACCATTCTAGCATGGCCTACCACCAATATATTGTTTTAAATCATGAGTTTTCTATAGTCAGTTTTAAATACTGAAATGACTTACTGCATAGTCACACAATAGTGGTAAAAAAAAATGCAGCCACAGCCGCCCTAGGGCAAACTGACATGGCAGCCATATCCAGCCTCTCACACCAGTCACACTATATCTATACATAGCACTTACGTACAGGCAAGGTGGATGAAGTGTTTGCACAATAACAGTATGAATTGATTGGAGTTGAATTGCCAGCCTTTCCGTTATTATTCTACCATCGCAACCACAGCTCTCCTAGCATAGCCTCACCACATATACCTTTGAAACACATGCCTTGATTATTAGAGCTGCGATAGTTACTTGGTCACGTCGACAGCTGCTCAATTGATCTGATATCTCAGGATTTCTGTGATGTCTGTGTCCTGTGTAGTACCTTGTAAATGAGCCATTACTTTTTCCATAGCCTTTGGACGTACAGCTTTTCCCCCACCCACCATGTCTTTTCTTCTGTGTCGAGCAGTGCACAACACGGAAATCAGACATGCCTGTCGGATAATTTTTCCTGCTCACTGGTTACCATGGTAATGCCAAATGGAAAGCCGAGTGAGCCGGAGCAAGAGGGTAAAAGAGCTTTGGTAGCCACATCCCGGGCAATTAAGAGCTGTTTGGTGCCCCGATGAGCTGTTAGCTGTCACCTGATGATGACTGTGAGCTGCCTTTCATGCTCTGGTCAGTGGCTAGCTGTGCTTTTTAGGCAAGAGAACAGAACTACTTTGAACGAGGAGGAACGCGTACATTCACTGGCCGCTTCATTAGGTAGACCTTTGCTTAATAAAGTGTGGCTCTGATCTCTGGCAAATCAAAGCTGACTAGTTTACTAACAGCACTATGAATTTGAAGCTAAATACAGTTTATTTAAATACAGGGCCTTAGGTTACCTCCTGTAACTGGGCCATATCCCCACAGTCATGTTACGTCAGTATCATATTTATGACAATGGGCCGGCTTTCAATGTCCTATTTACGACTGTCAACATTTGCCTGAATAAAAACGAACACATCTACGGCAGGTCTAAGTGTGCCTTTTTATTCCTGTCATGCTCATAACCAACACGCATTCAAAATCAATGGAAGTGTGTTATTAAAAAGGGGATAAAAAGGTCACTAATGAAACCTTTGATAAATTGGCTACAAAGCTGTCTGACCTCCTGTTTGGATAATGAGACCCAATACACGGAGGAAAGAGTGTGAAGCTTTTTAATTACTGCTAGTCCTGACTAATTCTTTGCTTCTAATTTTAGACTCTATATAACGCACAAGACACAGAAACAGAGAGGATTCAATTTACCCTAATTACAATCTGTGTTCGTTTACTAATGTTCACAATAGGGCTGTAAAAAAATCAATTTGCAATATATTTTTGACACGGTGCTATCGCTAATACCGTGAGTTATCGATACTTTTTGTGACGTCATCGTGCATAATTAATGAGCTGCAGGTTTTCCGGTGGGTGGGCTATAACCACTAGTTGGGCTGCAGTTCCCAGGCTGGCCACGAGGGACGCTGTAGACGAGGGTAAAGTGGTGCTTTTCCATTGATTAAACAGTGACAGCTTGGCCTAAATGTTCTCTTTTGTACATTTGTATTCTGTTTGAGTGTGCCTCTATGAGATATGTGGGTGTTTTGCTGTGTACTGAGGACAAGTCTGTTGAAGTTTGAATTAGAATATAAATGTAGATTGGTATTTATTGACCTTTTGTGGGAGAAGTTCATTTGCTTTTTAGAAGTAACTGATATACCAATTTAATAGGTTTCAGAGAGCTTCATTATATTTAGATTATTCTATTTTTGTTAAGGCCATATATTCTCTATTTGGGACTTTGACTTAAGTAGTGAGTGGAAATAATGTTCTGATGTGTGCAAATAATAACTTATAATAGCCTGATGGTCAGCTAAATGGTCAGAGACAAAAGCTAAGCTTAGACCTTGAGGCATAACTGAACCTTATTTTAAAGTTAAGGAGAAGAAAATAATGCTACATTCAGTATTATTGAATTGCAACACGAATAAAATCGCTACCCAAGTATCGTGATACGTATCGTGACAAAAGCTTATCTGGTTCACAATGGAAGTATATTTTTACATATAACTGTTTATGGTCCAGTTTATTCCTTCTCTTTCTTCCCATTATTCTCATTAGAGGTGATGTGTGACTAGACCTTATTCTAGTAACTATGGGCGCTAAGTGGGATTCAACCTGAACTGTGGCTAGTTAGACACAGGAACACAGACATTCACACTAAGGGCAATTTAGAGTCACATGCAGGTCTTTGGGTAGTGGGTTGAAGCCAGAATATCTGGAGAGAACCCATGGTAACACAACCTCTTTGCTGTGAGGAGTAGGAGCACTAAATGGTCTGCCACGGTTCCCCAAATAATATTCACTATGGAGTTTGGACAGTGATTTTTTTGTAACAGCAGCTGGTCCAGTTGAAAAGTGAATGTATTCCTGACTTGGTGCTCTACACTCAGTGGGAGGTGGGGAGTTTGACTGGGGCAGTGCAGCTGTCAAAAGGTAACGCAAATGTCCTAAGGCGTGTTCAGGGAAGATGGAAACCTCACAAGCAGCTGAATGACTTACACATCTCCCAGTACTGCAGGTGAACAGAATTTATAGCAGTTATTAAAGTTAATTGCCCTGGGATAACGACTTTTAGAACTGAGTATCTTTTGAAAAATTAATTATGTTCCATTATATGAAACGACTACTATATGATTACCTCATTTAATTTGCTCATAATTACATTGATATGTGTTATCGATTTTCTGACACCAAATACTGCTAATTTATCACTGGATATTTTTTTTTTACCTCTGTTACTAACAGATTTACTGTAGATTGTAAATGGCTGTATGAATTACATTATCACAACTATGACGAGTCAAGCACAAGTTCTACAGATTTTGAAAGTCCAGTTGATTACTAGAAACAGTATCTCATCAACACAGATCTGCTTAAGTTCGGACCAAGCATCAGAAGGAAGGTGACTGAAGTCGTTTGGCGCCAGGTGAATCATTTGTTTGAGTGTTTTAGCATACAACGATGATTAGTCTTGATGTCTTGGGTTTTACAAAGAATGATTTGAATATATATATAAATAAGTCAGCTGGGATTCTGAGGGTGAAAATGCCTTGTTGATGCCACAGGTCGAAGACTGGTTTGAGATAGTAGAATGCCAACATTACTATCAAGGTCTGCAGAAGTTTCAAATTTTTTATTTTTTTTACTTAGGTCCCTTCCTGCCTGCAGACAGTATATAGAACTGGGTCCGATAGTCAATTTTAAGCATTTTTTTTCTTTAAGGGAAATTACAGACCACTACACCTTCAAGGCTATACATCTTACCACTTAAGTGTGTTGCTATGCATTTGTGGTAAATAGCTACACTACTATTAAGTCTATTTGTTAGACCTTTCATTTTGTCCCACGATGTATTTTGTTGCAACTCAACACATTTCTCTCCATTCTAGGTGACTCTCTGCTGAAGCACAATGGGATGAAGTTCACCACCAAGGACCAAGACAACGACCACTCAGAGAACAACTGTGCCTCGTTTTACCACGGCGCCTGGTGGTACCGCAACTGCCACACCTCCAACCTGAACGGCCAGTACCTGCGTGGCCAGCACACCTCCTATGCCGACGGGATCGAGTGGTCATCCTGGACTGGGTGGCAGTACTCCCTCAAGTTCTCCGAGATGAAGATCCGACCAACCCGCGATGTGGAGAGTAAATGAAAAAGTAGAAGTCACAGAAGGACAGAAGATGGATCTAATTTTTTAAAAACATTTACAAACTTCAACTTCTGACAGCTAGCTGGAGTTTATATTGTCTTGTTCATTCACTGGAACATACCTCTTTTGAGTTTGGCGGATCCCCTTCCTGTCGTCTTTAAAGGAGCCCTATCATGCTAACTTTTCTGAGCTTTCAATTATGTTATAATGTTGTTTCGTCATCAAACACATACCCAGAGTTGTATTTTCTTTTATTCACACATGTTTGAGTAATCCTTGTGCTCAGGCCGGCTGATAAGATGAAAATCTACAAAGATAGATAAAGACCCCACCTTGCTACAACTTTCCTTAAAAGGACATAAACTAATCTGAGCTTTTTCCTGTAAAGAAAAAGTAAAAGTTAAAAATGTAAATTAATTTGAATAGCAAATATGGGCCCTTTAATTTGTTGTATTTCTGAATCACTCTTCTAGTGTCACACAACCCTTGTGCACATATTTTTCATCATACGGTTCACTAAAAGTACCAAAACCACTGTCAATAGAGCAATGGTGGTCCAGTCTGCCCCCCACCAAATCATCCTGATCTCATTTTCATCTTTTATTTGTGCTGACAGTACAAATTTGTCTCACTACACAAAATATTTATTTCATGATTATCCATAAAATACTGATAAAAGGGAACATAACTGTATGATGGACCCCAGGAAGACTAGTTGCTACCCTGGTTGCCACTAATGGGGATCCATATTAAACAAATAAACAAACAGAAATATGACAAGAAGAGACAGATTATGATTCACAGATTCTGGTACGTTTAAAAGGATACATGAAACACAATTTTAAAAATGTTTCACCTCAAAATACAAAGCTTTCAAATCTATACCTAGATCACATTATGTTGGTTGGAAAAGTAATAGCAATGTTTACTTGTGAGAATATCTTCCATTTACTCAAGAAGAAGTAAATTATAAGATGCTACAGAAATGTAAATGTAAAAGCACAATTTCTTTAAAAAAAAGTTAACTGAGTACTCTTTGTCCACCAAGCACAACAGAAAAAGTATGAGATAAAAAGCACCAACAAACATTTCAAATTACAAAAGGTCGAAGAAAGTGTAAAAGAGTGGTGAAAAGTAGCATGATAAAAATGCGATTGGGGAAAACTGAATCTACACACGAGTCTCTCATTCATCTGACTTTAGCCATTAGGGAGCATATTGGGCACTTTGTCTGATGTGCCTGCCAGCTGAGTACCGGCCAAGTGATGCAGCATCCACAGATGGTAACCCAAGCGTTTTGTGCATAAGTAGTGTGTGCTTATGTTGATGTGTGTCTATGTGTGTATGTGTCAAAGAGAGATAGACAGACACAGATCTCTCACACTATCAGTTTTCTGTCAGGAGTTCGGCCGAGTGAGTCAATGAACGGACAACGGCGTTTAGCCTCGGTCAGAATAAACATCATGATGACGGTGGACACTACTGTACCATACATTCCTGGTCATCTATTGAAATGGTTTACATGCAATTACAGTGCTCCTAATGTGCCTAATGGGAGCGAAACAGTAACACAGACTAATGTATGTTGGAAAAAAACACTATGTTAGCTTCTGTTTTTTTGTTCATTCCAAGATAGCATTGCAGTGACCAGGCCTTCTCTCCAAACCAAGAGAAAGCTATAAAAAAAAAGTCCACTTTCAATCATTGATTTTTTTTACAAAGTCTAACAGCAGATGCCACATAGCCAAAATAAAATAACAAAAATAGTTCTGAAGAAAACAAGTGAGAAGAATTGGTGTAATTTACGTTTCTCTGTCTGGCCATTTTTTAAACAATGTTTAAACATGTTTTGGATGTTCCAAAAGCTTTAAAATATCTGTAGATTTTCCTGTACAGTGTGTCATTTTAGAAGCATGTGACGCTGTTTTCTACAGTGCTGAACCACAAAGAGAACTCAAGCACATGAAAAAAAGAAAGACTATTAACTACAAACAGTGTGAAAACTCTTACTTTTCTCTATACCTTCAATTTACTGGAGGAGCTGTTTGGATAAGTGAAAAGACAAAATGTGATTATCCCAAAATCTATGGCACAAAAATCTACTTTTTTTTTTTTTTAAACCAAGTCACAATATGGGAGATGTTGACCTTGTTGGCACGTACTATTGCTGCCTTGAGGAATCTTCACAATTTGGAAGACTTTTTTCTTGGAATAGTGTCACGCTAGCTGACAGTGGATAAACGTGCACCATGATGAGCCATGTTTCATGGAATACCACTGACACTGGAAGCAGCAGCTGTGAAGCTCTCCTGGAAGGGTCTCCCCAATGATGCATCACAAAGGCTTTGCTGCGAACGATGCTCCCGACAAAGCACAGACATACAATATGGGACGTCTTAAAACAGCACAGAGGCCAGCTATTTGAGAATGTTAGAGGATTTATAGAGACATCTGGAGAAAGTTCTATGAAGGCAAGACAAGGTGTTAAAATGGATGCGAGAAGGTTTCGTGTGAGAATGAGTATTTACATGTGTACACATTAAAGGGGCCCTATTATGCTCGCTTCACTTTTCTGAGCTTTCAGCTGTGTTATAATGTTGTTTCCTTGTTTGAGTAATCGTGTGCTGAGGCACTGACCTTTTCCAGAGCTAAGAGCACTTATGCATCAAATGTTTTTTTTAGTAGAGAGAAAGCATCAGAAAAACAGTAAATGCTAATCTAGAGATAAACAAAATGAATACAAAATGATTGGTAAAAGCATAATAATACCCCTTTAATGCACATGCTTATATTTGTACCTGGCCTGTGTGCATGAGTCAAAACAGGAGTTAGGGGATGCAGAGCAATGTATCTGTAGAATTTTGAAAGTCATGTAATGTTTAACTTGCCTCACCCTTGTGTTGCTAACAGAGAGATTTACACTATTACAAAGAACTATTAATTATTGTGATTGTGAACCCTATTTGAGTGGACACCGCCCTCTGGTACTGTGTTTACCTGACCTGACATGGGCTTGCACCATAGACAGTACTAGAAGTTATGGACCATATGTTATGGAAGTTATGGACAATAAATCAGCAGCTAACAATCAAAGTTCACAATTCTAGTTATCTCTGCATTTTTGTTTGACCACATTACTGCAACTCCAACAGATGAATGGAGAACCAGTTGGGAGTCATCTGCTGCGTTATTTTATTGCATTTCTCAAAAAGCCTATAAAAAATAATGTGATTGTGGTTCATGTTTGCCAGCAACCAACAATTTAGCTAGGGTGACTCGAATTTTGGCTCAAGATCAGATGAGCGCTGCAGTCACCCACTGGCCCTCACAGATTGATTTGGATGGGTTCAATGCAGAGAACACATATCCCTTAACTTAAATCCCTTTGGTCCAGCATTCTTCTACTGTCTATGGTCCTCTTGAACCCTCTTCTCTATCCATGTCAACACTCTGTTGTGCTCACTGTATCTGTTAAAGCTATGTTGCCCCCTTGTTATTTCTATGTAAAGACAAGCATTCTTTGCCACTGCCCTCCTGTGTATCCAGTGGGTCTTTTACAGCCACTTCTCGGTGAGTCTCAGATGGAAGGCATGATAGAGGAGTGAAATCGGAGGCTCTAATCATTCACAGTTATCCCAGTCATTACATCACATCAATCCCCAGGTCTCCTAACCTTCTGTCTTTCTTACTGTGTTACTCCTTAATTGCCTTAGCCTCTGCTGCCAATTCCCACTCATTCTGCAACCCCTGGAACTGTCTCCAACCAGCAACCAACTAACCCCCCTTTCATTTATTTTTAGTGAGGTACTCTAGATTTATTTTGCTGAATCTTGAGCTGTGTTAAAATGTTATTGTCAAACATTTAATAAACATTCACATTTTGTAAATGGGGAACATCCCAAAGTGGTATTTTTTGTATTCTTGCTCAGAGTTTTTGGGCAGTCATGCAGTACTGATGGTATTTGTCGGTTTTAATTTTAAAAACACTGTTTGGAGCGAGTGAAATAAATGCAAACAATAAACAGTTCATGCTGTCTACCTGTCAAAAAGAAAAGCTGGTTAATTTTTTGGAACGTCAAACACAATAAAATAATCATAGAAGGTATACAGTTAGACATGCAGCTTTTTGTTGTATGGTAAATACAATCTCATTATGGTTGGAAATATGCCTGAACACATCACAGATCATATCCATAGCCACATCTGTCCTGAGGCAGACTGACAGTCATACTGTACCTACAGCACCTCTGAGCATCAAGCAGCAGCAGTTTGAACTGGGGATCGAACCGCCAACCTGTTGATTATTGAATTACCTTTTCTACCTGCTACGTAGAACGTTGTTCAAACCCTGGTATTCCCATAAAGTCACCAAACCTGTATATGTCACAATAGAAAAGTAAATAAAATAAAAAACATTATTAATCAACTGAAAATGTAGATAGTAATTCTGACCCTATCATGTAAAGATACACATTATAAATAAACCATCACTTTTTAAGATCTATTTCTTACAGCCAGATGTGCTAAAATGAAATAATAATGGTTTGGTAAAATTTCTATAACCGTTTGTCCACAATGCACTTTTCAAAGATATCATTGCTAAACCAATATGGTGCCTGGGTATTGCCAACCAAGCTCATCATTTGATATTTCAAAAGTGGACAAATCAAGAGAGTCACAAGCTAAATTCTATATTGGAACAATCACAAGGCATTTTAGGTTTTGGGCTGCCCTCCATACACACAGTCCCTTTAAAGAGGGCAGCAGACACACATTTGGCTTAGTTGTGAAACAGTATAAAGGTATTCAGAAAACACACAAAAATATACAAATTTGATGTCAGAACACTTATTTTTGGGGCAACTTTTCCCAGATTATAGAAATGTGCAGTTTACTTTCTCAGCACATTTATCGAATCATCCTCGACATTGGCAAAACATTTCTCAAAACACCATTACTGCAGAAGTCAGTCTCTTGCTCAAAAATCTGTGTCAATGAACATGTCAGTGCCATCAGAATGACAAGTCCTTGTGTCATTGTGTACGGATAAGGCAGTCAGCTTGCTTAGTCATGTCAAATACAGTGAACTCTGGAGGGATGTTCTGATGTCAACTATGGCTAAAGTAAAGAGACTGGTCAAGTTGTACAGTTTGTTGGCAGACCATGTTATTGCAATACAGAAGCGACAGCACTGCATACCACAAAGAAAAACCAAAAACCAAATGTGAACGCAGGACAATCTCTTTATGGCAAACTATATTATGACATCTTTCAGCCATTTTGCATGTAAAGACTTGAACGATGAAGTTCAACATTATAATACAACGGATATTGTTGGAACCAGCTGAGAATTGGACATAATCATTTGCAGCTTGAACAAGGAAATGTGAAAATGCTTTTTTGACGTGCACGTTTGAACATGTAGTTTTGAGAATTTCAATTCTGATCTGAGCAACGTACCAAAGCGACTGAGAAAAACTGGAACTGTCTAAGCGAAATTGATTTTACTGAGCTCTCCACCATGTTTTATTATACATGGTATGCTTGGTTTCTACTTAAAAATACCAAGTAACTCCTATTTCCATTGGCTGTAGTAGTGTAGTCCATGGTCAGCACAGAAAATATTTTTTAATCATAAAATATAAAGCATTTTTAAAAATCTCCCTTTGAATATGTCCTAAAAGGTGAACAACAGTTAAGCTGCATTGTGATTGCTCTGATTCACAAACAAATGCTAGGCTAGAATAGATTGGTGCATGATTTTTAACTCAACAAATTGGCATCCAGCTCACTTCTGCAAACACACTGCCTTATCAGCATTCCTTCCTTGTATTTCTCCCGTATGCACTGCACAATACCATGCTGCTAACAAAGTGTGCAGAGTATTTTACCACTTAAACTGCAGTAGGTCCTGGTCAGCTAACCAACTAATGCTGGATCCAAGTGAACAAACAGTGCAGTGTGGTGACCCCTGTGTTTTTAAACAGTGCTAAACTGCTGCCAGGTGACGCCTCAGCTGCACCTGTCAACAGTTTGTTTGATGTATCCTGTCAATAATACTACATTTGCACCATCTTTTCTATGTATTTTTTATGTCTCATTTTTGGAAACCTCCGGACTACTCTTTTCCTTTAAGTAAATGAAAGTGTTGCTGTAGAAACATCCCTTCTGTCTCACCCTGAGCCCTATGCTTCTCTGAGCCTATTATCGCTCAGTAGTTGGCTTGACAGAACAATGACTTCTGCTGCTTATTATAGTGTGGAGAGCAGCAATATGGCTCCTCAGCTTCTTCACACTGCCTTCATGTTCCTGTGTTCTCCTGTAATGAGCTTTCAGGTGCACACTTCATAAAAGCATGTTGATTGCTTCCATATCAATTTCTCAATTCCTTGTGCTATTTGTGAATCTACACAAACGTCTAAAAGGCAATGCATGGATTTTTGAACGTACAGTTCAATACATGATGTTACCAGCAGTTCACTAATAATATACTTGAACGATGACCTTTGAACATATTGTAAGAGTAGTAAAGGAACAGAAAGGAGGAATGGTCACAAGGCAATGGTTAACCTGTCTGGTAAAGGGCATATATTTCAGAGATGAATGCTAAACGACACAGTTTGAGCATCCCTTAAATATGTCAGAATATGTCAAATTGACAACTTGACAACAGGGGCAGACAGTCACTTGTAAGCATTTATTCATTTATTAAGGTTTCTCTTTTTCCCATAAATGGGTTTTTGGGAGTTTTTCCTTGTCGCGATGGAGGGTCTAAGGACAGGGGATGTCCCGGGACAGTCCTGTTGTTTGTGTGTTTATTGATTGTCTGTTAACTTTGTTATTGTTTGCAATGACCTTGTTTATTGTTTACATACATGTCTTTCTGTGAAGCCTTCTGAGGCAACTTTTTTATGATATAGGGCTATACAAATAAAATTAATTTAATCTAATTTTCGAAACATCCAGACAACAGCTCAAATATCATTTTCCTATAAAAACCCCATGACAACGGAGTTAATTCAGAACTGAAATCCTGGAAGTGGTTCAAATCCAGACATATATATCAAATCAGAAATGTCTTGGAGGAACCATGCAGACTTTATTCAAACAATGGTGTACAGTCAGAAATATTAAACTGCCCTGTTTAATAAACTGTTCGACCTGTGTTCAGTCCATGCCACTGCATCTACTCACCTGAGGCATATCTATCTAAACATCAAAGTCTCTCACACTGCTGTTTACCCCCAGCACATCAGTAATTCAGTGGTGAGATGGGATGTATCCAAGGTGCTTAGGCAGCAACAATGACTGGGCCAATAACTAAAGCAGTGACATCAAGAGGTCCCTGAGACCCAGTCATTCATTTTAAATGAGTGCTCGCAGACGTGGAGCGACAGCGTCGGGTGATGCCAGAGGACACACTGCAGGACAGTGTGCCGGCACAGCCAGGGTGAAAAGAGTTTAGCTTTATTTAAAGAAAGCTTTATTTGCTACAAGAGTTTGAGTTATAGTTCCGATACCGGATATGTTTTTCTGTTATAGAGGAAGACACCCCTGTACATATAACAACAGCTATACCTTTGTAGTCTGTTAAAATTGGAGCAATGTGCCATCTCAAAACTACCTCATAAGATGTATATAGCGCTTTGTTAGAACATTATTCACTCACGCCACTGTCAAAAGATGATGGTAAACAACCTTTGTAGACACAGCTGCCCTGGGGCAGACAGACGGCGATGTGGCAGCCAAAGATTTCTGTGGAGTAGTTCCTGGTTTCATTCATGCATGTTTGAGTAATCCAAGCTGAACCTGGTTTCTCAGGAGCTGAAAACACTTGGTTTTACATTTAATGCAATTGCATTAGTGGATGTGATGCAGGAAAATGCATAAATTGTCAGTTAATGATCAATGGTACCATGATAAATGGTAAAGTCCTTCATATATATATATATATATATGTTATGAAGCTGATTTCCTGCAGAAAAAAAAAATGCAGTTTGGTTTTTGTATGTTAGGCTAATTGAACGTACTAGCCCCTCTGAGGTCCCACTGGGGCGTTCCAAGAGCAGCAGAACCAATATTCCACCTGGCAGACACAGACAGAGCCAACTGAGAGCCTGTTTATTACTGGTGACACCTCACAAATATGGAGCAAGCCTAATAACTAAGCATACCCCATGAGAGGCGCTGACTGAAGAGAGCTGGCAGGAGAATCGTATACACTTTTATCTAACAGACCTTTATTGAAATGACACAAAGGATTGGCTTTTGTGCTGTGAAATCTGAGGACTGGACTACAGAGAGCACTATGTCTGCCTGTGCTGAGAAAATCCTGGGCAAAAAGAATGTATACAGCTTCAGTAACCATAGGCATTGCATAGGACTTTGGAAAGTGGTCTTTGATGCAGGAATACAGTCAAAAGGTTGTGGATATCAAAAGAAAAATGGTATATGCACAAAAGTTTGCATTCACAACACTGTATTTATGTTTTTTATATGAGCTGACACCACCCTTTACAAAGCCATTGATTCTATCTTGCAATGCTAAAAATATTTCATAGTTCCGAGAAATTTAAAGGGTTTTTACTTGTTACGGCCCTCTATACTGCCCTCCGCTGCCGCTTGTCCCTCTACTTTGTGCAGGTTGCCTCCGCCCCTTCCACCGCTCATAAAAGGAACCGGAAATCCTCTTTCTCGGTCTCTCGACCTCGGGACGTGGACGCACGCCACTTCGCCCGCTCCAGACAACCCGCCTGCCAGCCCAACCCGATGCACCTTTTTACACGCGCACTTCAACATCTTATTTCATTCAC
>JAVQKC010143738.1:0-12635 GCA_036025475.1 Philypnodon macrostomus | reverse complement strand
GTCTGTTCTGTCGCTGATGTTCTTTTGCCTAAATGTTGTTTTTATTGAGTGTGCTGTAATTGTTATTGTTATGTAAATATGTCATTTTATTGCTGTTCTTTTAGGGTGACTTTTAACATCCGTCTAGGGGCTACAGATGAAAAATAGCCTTCTGGCTAACTCTGGCATATTGACAGAAATGTTTATTAATATGCATTGTCCCCTGTATGAAAATAAATTAAACTAAATTAAAAATTAAAAAAAAATAAAAATAAAATAAACAAAATAAAATTATATTCTCCTATTCAATCGACCCTTTAAAATGTGTCATATGGAATGTTCAAAATTCCAGAATGAGCAAAAAGTGAGTTAACTTTAAAAAAAATTGGGTTTATAGTGAACGATAGAATCATTCTGAGCATAGAGTGAAAAAAACTATTGTGGTCTTCAACATTTCTGTAAGGACTCCAGTAAAACCTAAAAATCCAGCCAAAAGTCTAAGTGAATAATAATTGGATTATTAAATATCAATACATTGTGAGGTACTTTCACTAATGTTTCCTAACCAGGCTCTGACATCAGCTGCATTTGCCAAAACCTTAATAAATCTAAATGTATGATATTTTGTGGCCTTTTGAAAATGTATTACGGTCTTGCCTCCAGTTGCCTCCATTCCAGAATATAGAACTTTCTGTTTACAAACTTACATGAGTATAATCTATATACTAAACTCATAAAATATATGGATTTCTGAGCTGAAAATTACAGTCCTCAAGTGCAGTAAACTCTGACTCCTGCTTCCTGCCCACAAGCCAATCACATGCCTCGGAGTACGGAGGTGGAATATGTGAAGGATTTACACTGGGTCAAAGTCCTTCAGTGTAGAGCATAGGTTTTGCTATGAACCACACAAGCTGTTTAACATATGAATCACATATGAAAAGCTCTGTGGATTGAAGGTATGCAAGACTTTATAGGGTATATAAATGCATATGACCTCTGTGAACACTGCTCTATACTACAGTGTGTGTGCCCAAGTGCTGAAAATGATAATGTGCCCGAATATATATATTCAGTGCTGAAGGTTGAGAGGACTGTAAAACAACTGTTTATCTGAGGCAGTAATGATAGTTTTCCCAGGGGGCCAATCATGCAAACGTGACATTTTAAGGCTGAAGCATCAGTTGTTACATTATTCATCAACAAGAAGCACATTTGGGATTCTGTCAAATGAGTTTCAAAAATGATATCTAATTAAAAAGTCAAAACGCTTAATTTTAACACTATACAGGAAGTTAAAATAGATATTCATTGATACATCACGCTCTGTTTATTCCTGTTATGGGCCCTGAGTGACACAAAGCCTATGTCAGCAACTATGGGCTTTAAGTAGGGTAGGTGGAAAGGTAATTGCAGGGACTGACACAAAGACATACAAAGATAGAATCATTTAGCCGCCAATTCTCTTAACACAAGCCAAAAGCATACTGTATCTCTGTACAAACTGGAACGCATTGGTCAAAATTTCACTTTACTACAATTTATTATTTACTAGGAGATACAATCCGTAGCAAGATAAGCTGTAGCTATATCTGTTCACACTGTCTTTGTTAAATGTTATCTAGTCTAAATTCAACTCGTACAACTGCAGTTTATAATCTCACTCGGGCTGGCAAACAACCAATTCATTAACTTCCCATTTCCTCACACAATAGAACAGTATCACGTTGTAGCAACAACATCCAAAGCCTGAATAGAGAATGAAAATAAAGTCTTCTCTGGGGTGAGACTTTTTTCTACAAAAATCAACAAAGTCACCTAGAAGTGCAGTCGAGCAGCACAACAAATCTGCCAAGAGATAACCACAAAGAAGAATGCGTCCCATCAGGCCTTTCATGACACAGCTGTCTAAACGCTGAGGGAAATGTCAGAGGAAGAGAGATTAGGTGTAAATGTTCACTGCTCTTGTTCTGGTGATGCCTTCCCCATCCACCTGAGACCACCCGATGTTGAGAGCAGGATGCTGGCACCCATAAGCCCTCTCTGACCTTCAGGAAACACACTTTTGGCAGATGCTTGAGCCACCATCCATCTTTCAACAGGGAATCATATTATATTGTGTGTAAGACCTGCACCAGTGGGTAAATTGCCAATTTATGGTGATGTAATTAATTTTTGGGTTGAGAAGAAGGTAATTACCAGCCAGGCATGAAAGTGATACTGTATGTAGGAGCTGTTCATTAGAATAGTTTGCATCAAAGGGACAGTGATTAACCCTTATATTAAAGTATGGGGAACGTAAAGTAGAAATACATCTGCTGCGTTAAAACATAAGTTATCAATCAAATCATTATTAAACGCTACTTGGTGAGCAAAATTCCTTTACTCGTATGGGCATGTGTGAAGCAAGTAAAAAAAAATTATAAATTAACTAATAATATCAGCGATGTAGTTTTTGGGCGAGACCTGTGACTTGACCTGAGATTTTCTGGGACTTTCATCCTAGCAAGGAAACTTCATTCACCCCACAACAACTCATTTAGGATCACGCTGACTCTGAAGTTTTGGTAAAGTAAAAAGTTGCATAGTGGCCCTTTAAGCTATGACTTACAAAAGAATACAGAGTGTGAATCTGGTTCACATGAGGTGCTTTTCAAATCAATATCTACTAAACATCAGACTCAACCAATGCTAGTTCTTGTGAGAGAAATGATAAAATCCATACAAAATTGAAGATACGATGTCTGTTGTAACCATGTATTTCTCTAGCCCTGTTCTGAGGAGCAGTGTTGTAAACACCGGGGCGGACACGCAATTTGAGCTAATTTTTTGTAGCGTGTAAAATGAGGCGGGACAATTATTGATTGTCGCACATGCAATCACAACTTTTGTGTCAAGACGCCAGGGTGAAGGTGGCTCCGCTGATTTCAGGGAAGAGGAAATAATGAGACGGGTAACAACTGTTCACTGTTTCCATCTGGTGACACAAAAAAAACACACTCAAATCTTTTATTTTTAGCAACAGAAACACTATAGAGCATTGGCAATATGATAAAAAATGAATCACAATTTTGATTTGCTTACCATTTCAGTTGATTGCTGCTATCAGTGTCAATTTTCATCATTATTCTTAATTTGATTTATTTTCCTTTTTTGTATTATGGACACTGGCATTGTTACAGTAAAAATGACGGTGTAGACCAGAGCATAAATGAATGCACTGTATCAATGACCTTCCCAGATTTGCTGATCATCATAACTTCTATCAAAATGCATTATTTTATGGCCATATAGAACACCCCAACAACAATTATATTTTGCTATCACATAGTATAAAGATGGAAGGCAATGTACTTGAAAAGGTATCGACTGAAGTCTTTTCTATTGCAATACATAGTCTTTACATACATGATTTTATAGTGCTCTGACTAATGCTATCACAAAACAATATATCTAATAATGGTGCGAGGTTTGGCAGCCTAATTCAATATGCCAATGTGTCCTTGGGCAAGACACTTCACCTGTACTGTCTTGTGAGATTATGTGTGCTGTGGTCTAAAGGGCAGTGCATTTAATGACATTGAAAAGCCCTTTCAGTTTGATTATTTGCATTATTATTTAAAAAAGTATTTTTATTTTGAAATGGCAGGCTTTCGGGTTATTTGTTTCTGGAACATAAAGTTTTCTGGCTGAGGAGAGCGTCCGTGAGCCACCTGTACTCACAGCTGTTAGCGTGAGCCGGTGATTAGCAGCTCCCTTTCTCCATGAGCAGAATGAAGCACTTGAGCTAACTGTACATTTCCAGACACGTCCCTTATCTGCCGAAGAGGAGCAGCCATTGGAAAACAGCAGCACAAGACACTGATGTAATTACTGTTGATTGCAAATGGACTCTTGATTTAGCTTGTAATTACAAAAGCAGAGTGCCTCTTCATTTCACTTCACTGTGAATATTTACTGAAAACTGATACTCACATTCTGTGGCATTGCTTTAGGAATTTATCACAAATGGATTTTTGGATCATTTGAATATCTTACTGTGTCCATGTGCAGTTCTGGGATGGTGGCGGATAGGATGTACTTGGCAGTCTGGACGGTGTGAAGATCATTGCATTTTTTATACATTATTTTGAATCTTCAAAATGGATTGCAACCCTAATGAATTTGAAATGGAAGATTCCCACCAAAATGAATGTGCTATTTTGTAGAACCCTGAAAACAAATAGTTCTGGGCATTGATTCTATGTGGCAACGGAAAAAAAATATATATATATATATTAGTGCCCTCCAACTAGGAATCTTGTAGTTCAGGGGTAAATGCTCGAAATCCATTCAGCCACAAAGCACTTCATTCTTGAAAGAGTAATGCATTTACTCATAATCTCTTTCTTTCCTGACCACTAAGACGTTGAGCCTTTGTCTTAAGCCTGTTCAGCCTGTTTTAAAGTAAAGAGATCATGTCTAAATACAACATTCTACTACACAAATAAACAAAGCACTTCATCCGCATATGTTATTAGAATTATTCAAGTTTAGCATTTGAATGATTGCATTTTCATATTGTATAATGAAATGCTAATTATGTTTACACCATCATTACTATTAAGAGGCACAGGTTCAAAATGCAGATAACAGAAAAAGAAATGGAACTGTTCGATAATTAAAACATAATTGTATAATGCATGTGTATTGTCACGCAGCTAATTACCCATGTAAGAGAAACTCATTAGCTGTGGCATATATTTCAGTGCCGTATTATTATTAGCTTTATTGAGAAGACTTGTCTAGAGGTGGGACTTATTAGAATATATTTGTTCATGTTCAAAATTCATGTTCAAAATTGTAAAGGTAATAAGTCTGCAGACCTCCGCCAAGGTAGCTAATTTCCCCTATATACACTCCTAAATAAACAGTTCTACATAAAACCTTCTGTGGGACTGGACACCCCTCCAGAAAGAAATGACGAAATAGCGACTTCTCTTTCTTCGTTTCTAATAATGACACCGATCCAAAATCATTGAAGAATGTTACCAAAACCACAACAGCCTAAATAAAACAATGTCATGTCACTGGTCAGTATTGACACTAACAGCGGCTGTATCTCCTCCAGAGCTGTTGGGTATATTTGTTTGACCTATTATTCATCCACACACAGTTCTAACTGACTTATGTGCTGGTGTTTTTAAAGCATCATTTTTTGTGACTTTACAACAGGGTCAGGGTCTATATTAACAAAAATGGGAACTTTACAGCTGCTGCTTACTAAGATTGTACATACATACTTTAGGCAAACTTGATTATTTGACCTTATACGTTACATTAAATATATTTATTCTACAGTTTAAGGAGGTTTATAGCCTATGTATTTCATGTGTTTTTTGTAATTTTGCACTCCTACACACAGTCGAAGCATTTAATTCTGTACACTTGCAAAGGGCAATGTTGAAGTTAAATGGTGTTACCTTAGAAGCACGGGCCTTGAAGACCTCCACCTACATACAGCATTATCCTTCCAGTCATTGAGTCATTCTAATGGGACACAGACCAACTACAAAGGAACATGAAATTATTGTATTCTCTGTATAGCTGCAGTTTCAGTTTGATCCATATAAATTCAAACTCAAATGTAGGCTTAATTTCAATGTTTGCAACCATAGAGCGAGGTGTAAAAATTGTTGCCAGGTTACCACTGCTCAGTAATTTTGTATACATGTATATGAAACACTCTTTTGAGCTGTCCGTACGTGTGTTTGATGGTTGGATGGTTGATTTGTTGGTTAATCGGTTATTAGCTTATTAGCAAGGTAACCCAAAAAGTAATGGGCCATGGAAGAAATGAAGAAACTAATGGTTGTGCATCCAAAACAGGGCTTTAATAAACAGTTCTCGAGCTGACTCTATTTAAATACTAAACTAGAACTTTGAAAAACATATCTGATCACTCCCACATCTAATCAATAATCAAAAGTCCCTTGTGTCATTTCTGACCTTCTCTGAAAATGTTACCCAAATCCGTTGGCAGAGGTAATAAACTAGTCAAAATCTTATGATAGCTTCATTTGCTCAAAGCATTTCTCACAGCAGAATATTTACATCTTAAGAAGGAAGGGATTCAGCAGCGAAATAAAAGAAATGAGGCATTTCTATAGACCCTTTCAAAGTTTGTAAACAGAAAGAACTGGAGGCAAGACCATATTACATTTTCAATGGAAAAAATTTAATTAGCCACAAAATATTGCAAATTAAGATGAAGACAACCACTCTGCTACATGTAGGGGATGTCAGAGCCTGGGTAGGAAACATTAGTGAATGTACCTCACATTGTACCTGTTTATTTAATGTACACATTAGTAACAGTTAGACTTTTGGCTGGAGGCAAAATTCCTGATTTTTAGGTTTTACTGGACAAGTCCTCACAGAAATGTTGAAGACCACAACAGTTTTTTTTTCATTGTATGCTCAGAATGATTCTGTCCCTCACCACAAACTCTACTTTTTTGTAAAGTTACCTCACATTTTAAAAGGGTCTATAGAGTATTGAAATACACAGTATGTGCCAATATGCTGTGAGAGGTTACAGAAAGACTGGAAGATCTCAGTGACAGAGGCCAACAAGAAAAAAGTCAATGACCAGGAAGCACTGAGCCAGCTGTCAATAACTACTGAACAGAACGATACAGAAGGCAGTCAGTATATGCATCCCTAAGAGAATTGCAGGGTGCAGGGGGCTGTGTTGCTGATGTACTCTTCCTGTATGTTAGATTAGGTGAGTCTTGTACCCTCTGCTGCTGCACATTGTAGTATACAGAGATTAACTTAACAAACAATGTCATTAGCAACGAAGCCACCACAATTAAAACCCATCTCCCGCCCCTAACCTCAATTACAACGTGTCTCATCACCTCTCACCTCTCAGATACAAAAGAATGTAACCTCTTTGTCGAAACATCTATGCTAATACTGTGCCATACATATTGCTTCCCGCCCTACTAATTACTATATAGCTTAGAGATAGGGCCGACTTGTGACAGTGTTCAGATAAATTGCATACCTCCCCTTTAAAATGACCTATTATTATTATTCCTCAAATAATGGGACTTTTTAAAGATTAAAAAACAAAGCAGACACCTAACTGATTATCAGGTTATTAAATGTGCTAAATGTGCCCCACAGCCAAACTTTGCCGTGTCATCTCAGGTGTGACAATTCTTCATGTTAATTACTGGAGCCAAACCACAACACTATCTGATTTCATTACACACTGATTATACAACAAGAAGTTCGAGTTACGGACAATTTCATGCTACAAGGACAGTTTTAATGACATGATAGCTCGCTACACAGCTCACAGTGTAATGTTAAGGCCGGTGTGTCTCATTTTAATTGCATGAAGAGACTAAATGTTTTGGCTTGTTATCACATCCTGTCATACTTGTTACATGTGAGGACTGGGCTGTGTGGAGTTGTAAACTGCCGAAGTCCAATTATATGGTACTACATCATTAGGTTCTTGCATATTATATTGTTAAAAGTTGGATATGAGCTAAAAGTCAATGTGCTTAGTTCAAACGGTATCTGATTTATCTTGTATATAGTATAGATACTTGGAAGTTTGTGTAAGTATAACTTCAAATAGCTCTTCCAGGTATCTATCCTATATATCGGACAATCTTCCAAGACATTAACACTTTAAATAAGATACTAAAGCTCTATAAAAAATAAATACACTTCTGTGATTGTCAGTGCCTTGTTGATATCTATGGGCAGAAATAATAAAAAAGGCCACATAATCATTCAAAAGTCAACATCTCCAGATGCACAAGATGACATAAACATGGGCCAGGTGGGCTACGGCAACAAGAGTGGCCAATGAATGTAATAGCACAAGGATATTATTGATGAGTTGTAGATAGTCTTGTACAGATCAGGTCAGTTTCCAGGTTTGCAGTTCCCACAATACAACAGAAGTTTGCTGTTTTGTGCAAGAACCATTGTGTACACGGCCCGTGGAGTTTCCCCTACAGTCCCAAAACGAATGATATTGCAAAAGGAAAGCAACTCTTTTATGCTGGCTCACCTAAACAAATAATGAAAAACACTTCAACGGTTATCTGGTGCAAAATGAGAATACGGGTTAAGCAAGGATAGTTTTTGTTTGAACCTACCTCACATGTTATTTACCACATAATACTAGTCAACCCCGAGTCCAGCTTTGGCCAGGCATATACTCTCTCTGTCTGCCTGCTGATATGTAGGAAATTGAAAATGGAATAATAGAAAATGGGAAGGTTCCTCAAATATTCTTTATACTAGTTATCCTTAATGGCAAATATTTGTTTTAACAGATTCACATAATAAATAAAAAAACACATGGGCACTCGTGTGACCATTGTCCAGGGTATACCCCGACTTAGGCCCATAGCTGCTGAAAACTATTCTCAACTGACAATGTATTTTGGTAATGTCTTCAGTTCTGAAACAATCTTGCTTGACTTTGGAATCGGAGTTGAAGACAGGTATGTAAAGTTAACCTGTTAACCTGTCAAAAAAACGTTGAATTGTCTCTGCTGATTAATTTCTCGTGTTTGGGGATTCAAAAATATTTGAATCCTTCCTGTGTTACGCTAGCTCCCGTGCATACTAAGATCCTCATGCTCCATTATTCCCACTCGCTTCAAGCTGTTATTTCCAGTCCACCCTCTTGTTGGAATACTGATGATACGAGTCTTGCTCCACCATCACCTCTAGGTACCTCGAAGAACTGGAGAACTAGTGGTCAAGGCCCGTCACCTGCAAATTCACCCACAATTGACATCCCATTTCTTGTGGGAGGCAGCAAAAAAAGGCACTTTAAGCAAACCTGCTGGACTGTGGAAGAATTTAAATGAAACTGTATCCCACCGGTCCGGCCAGCTACAATTCTCTGTGTCTAGGAACTGGAAAAGCTACAGAATGTGGATTAATATTCGGAAGAAGAAGCCATTTTCAATTACAGAGAGGAGTTTCTTCCGTAAGAGGCCGGGCTGAATTTAATAAATGTAATGCCCCAAGTCTACAATGATGCAGACTGAATATTTTATAGCTACAAAGCTGCGCAAGGGATTCCTTCAAACTGCTAAGGCCTTTCTAATATCCCGAATGAGAAAGCCCTCACTTTTGCTTGCGTTGAGAATGAACAACTGTGGCTTAGCGCTGACTCTCACTGCAAATATAGTTTCAACAATTATACACTAACATGAGCTCTTAGGACAGTCCTCAACTGTAAGCATTTCCTAGTGCTACAGGGACATTTTTCTAATTCTAATCACTTAAAAATTCATATATACATTCGTTGAGTTTTTCTAGTTAAGTCTGTCAAATAACTGGAGCCTATCTCAGTATCTACCAGCTTTAGATGGAGTGCACTCTACATTTGGGAGCCCTATGTGAATTTGTTTTGTACCTGTTGTTAGTCGTTTAATGGCTTAACATGGGAAGCAATATGGAGAAAGAAAGAATATCATTGTACAGGGAAATGTTATATATATATATTTGTCATTTTTTATATAAATGACTAATGGTGAGTTTCAGTTTGTTTGGGAATTCCTACTTGGAAATTCGGGGCAACTCAGACAACCCCGAGCTGAAAAATCCAACATGGCGGCGCCCTATTTTACAAGAAAATAAAAAAAAAATAACTTGTATAATATTCAATGAACTTGAATGAATTTGATTTGAGCCATTCACTATTCTCACCCGGTACCTGTTAGCATGTTGCTGTGGTGTATTTTAGCATCTGCAGTTACAAAACAAGCTAAAATCCCTGTTGTTGCTAATACTGCGAACTTCTAAATGTTAATGTAATAGATTTCGCTTCAACTCACAGATTCTGTCACTCCAAGCTCCGACTTCAGAGCTCCGAGGACAACTGGGACACAGCATTAATGTCCCATAAGCCCTGAACCACTCACTTTGTCCGATCACCTGCATACCTGCATATTGTAACATTATAAGTGGTATCCAAATATAACCTAATGAATGAACATTTGGTGCCCACTCTTGCACTTGATGCCATTTGCATTTTGTGTGAAGCATTATGGCCCTGTCTGACCATCAATCATACGTTCAATCACCTTGGACAATTTAGAGTCACCAGTTAAATTACTTTCAACACAGAGAATCCAAACTAGCACAGGCAAGACAAACTGGACCACTAATCATATCAAATCAACTGCCCTCTGTTATGAAGTAAAAGTAAATAAAAAATACTGAAAGAATAGTGTTCCAGAAATATGAACACAAGTGACTGTAGTGCTAATGTCATTCCCAGATAAAACCTTGGGGCTGCTTTACAGAAAACCCACAATGAGACAGGTTGGAGGACACAGAGGACCACACTCAGTGACTTCAGCGGCATATGTGCTTATTTTGTCACTTCAGGGCTCCGCCGAACTCCCACAAAAGCCCCACGAGCCGCAGACAGTCCCTGATTTACTTTGAGCGGTGGAGGCCTGCCAAGAAAACAAGCGTAATTACATTACAGATTAGACAGTGTGAGAATGACTGTAGACTTATTCCATGTTTGGTTTTGGTCCTAGGTCGCCAAGTGTTGTTTTGTGTTTCTGTGAAGCGTGTGTTAGAACCATATGTGCCAGGCAGGTGGGCACTTGCACCACTACGGGACTCTGCATGCCCTTGGAGCCCAGATCCTAGAGCGAGCCTGCATATTACAGCCACTAATTAGTCTGCAGTCCAGAGAGCAAGAAAACACCTGATACACACACACACACACACACACACACACACGCCCAGACAGACAATTAGATGAAGAGCAGCATACAGACTCAATAGTCACTGAGGGATCCATACTCAATATTCTCATTTTAGCAGCCCCAAAACATAAACTGATGATGATGTCTTTGGCTTAATTGCTCATTTCAGCTACAATATCTTTCATGTAGTTAATATTCTGTAGTTAATTAGGGTTTCCACGTACAGGAATATCTTGCATATAGTGAATCTCATCCGGCAGACAACAGCAAACATAATTGTCAGTCAATACTATATACCACATATATATACATATATACCACATTGTCTTTTTTAAATTTTTAATTCATAACGAATCTACATAGCCTTGAATCCTGAATGAGCCTCATACTTGCTGGGACAATAGTAGTGCCACCCCCAAACCATTGCACATTGAAACAACTCCGACCTGCATACATTTCATAATTGAATATTTACACCATGTGTGGTTTTGTAGCACTACAATCCAGGAGTTTTTTCCTCTTTTCAGATTGAATGCAGGGGTAATTATTGTCAGAGTTGGGCAGTACTCAGTTACATTACTCAGTTACATTTACTTGAGTATCTTTTTTAATAAATTGTACTCCATAGAGTAGCTTTACTGCACAATACTTTTTACTTTTACTTGAGTAACATTATTTTGAAGTAACTGTACTCTTACTTGAGTAAAAATATTGGCTACTCTACCCACCTTAGCTTATTGTGTAGTGAGTAAAACGAGATGCCTATTTATTAGAACTGGTGAGAAATGTTTGTTATAAAGTGTTTGTTAAATATAAACCTTCTTAAGTTGTTGGATTACTTTGGCAGAGCAAGAAGTAGTGGGCTTTTGCAGCCAGGCTGTTCCTAAAGTGCTCAGGTTGTGCAAGAGCGCTGAGAAGACGGTGGAAGTAGACTGTGTCAAATGCAGTGGACAGGTCAAACAGAATGAGGCCAGAGGATTGTGGAGCTCTGTGGAAAGCTTTAGAAACATGGGCTAGTCTGCTAATGTGTTTACTGGGTTATTGTTGGTGTGGATGTTTATTTGACATTTTATAGCCAGTCATATAAAGCTGTGATGTGATACACAGAATGAAGCAAGGAGGTTATCTTCTGTTCTCCTGGGTCCTTTGGCTTCCTCTCACTATCCAAAAACATACATTACAACATACATACAATTGGTGACTCCTAATTACTTTAATAATGCCTCTGTGTCAGCCCTGCAACTCGATGGCTGTTGTTGTACCTTACCTATAATTTTTGGGGCTTTTGATGTACCTAGCTACACGGTTGACTATTACATAATGCTCAATAATTGCTCACCTGCAGAGATTAGGCTAATGAATACAGAGACCAAAACATAAGAACTGGTCCAACATAGTGTATTGAACAAAACATTGAGCTAACTTTAAGACTTTAGCAGAATAGTCTTTGCCTCGTCTTATTTGAAGGCCTTTTTTGAGAGGGCATTAACAAGTCTCAGGTACCGCTTGTCCTCGGCCCTCTCAGAGATAACCCTCTCATATCCAAGGTGAGAATCAAATGATGTGAAGGGAAGGTTAAGTATCACTAGTAGCACTAATTGTAGTTCGTTCACGTTTACTTGTCAAAAGTTGTTAAGGGTTATCTTGTGCGTTCCTCTTTTGCAAAATGGTAAACTCCACATGTGTGCTCTTTGATGCACGCAAATGCCAAACAATCTAATTTAAAGGTATTAACTGTAATACGTTAAAACGGGTCAATGCCTTGCAAAGTTGCAAGGGATCAGTGTCAATTGCATGTTATGGTATAAACAGAAAGCGTTTATGAATGAGCCTCTTAAAGACCACTAGTTTGGATATGTTCCCTAAGTGCAGTGTAGCCAAAGTACGATGTCCTCTGAAGATGAG
>JAVQKC010143713.1:0-11080 GCA_036025475.1 Philypnodon macrostomus | reverse complement strand
GGGGGAAGAGGTGAAGTAGGGAAGTGGGGAAGAGAAGAAGGGGGAAGAGGAGAAGTGGGGAAGAGGAGAAGTGGAGAAGAGGGGAAGAGGAGAAGGAGAAAATAATTGTACTATATAATTATCCTATACTATACTATTAGATTCTTTCCCTGATGTTTCTCCATATTCTCTGTTTGCAGACATGAGTTTGACTCAGAGCAGGTCCCAGACTTAAGCAGAGAAAACTTCAGACAGGACATCCACTCGGTCGGCTCGCTGTGTAAGCTGTACTTCAGAGAGCTGCCCAACCCTCTCCTCACCTACCAGCTCTACGACCGATTCGCAGTAAGGACCAAACTGAGGCACTGCTTTAAATGAGGTCACAGCTTTACAACATGGCGCTAAAACCAATGAGCTGATTAAGCCACAACACTGGCTGAATATAAAAGGACAGAGTGTGAAGGCATCTCCCTTTGTAGTGATTATGTTCTTTATCCTCTTCTCAGGAGGCCGTGTCTGCAGCCACTGATGAGGAAAGGCTGGTCAAGATATACAATGTCATCCAGCAGCTGCCTCCACCGCACTATAGGTCTGTCTAGAAAACTATTGCCCCCTGGTGGCAAGAGGAGGACACAGTTTTTGTCACGCATAGTGGATTTACTTCATGTTGGGATTAGTTACTTTATTTACTAAACAAGCTATTATTACTTGTCACAGGACACTGGAGTTCCTCATGAGGCACTTGTCACATCTTGCGACATTCAGCTCAGTCACAAACATGCATACTAAGAACCTGGCTATTGTCTGGGCTCCTAACCTTCTCAGGTGACTTTTTCTTACCATGAACAATTGAAATTTGCTTAATTTACTGTGGGATCTGATTGTTCTATATTTAGTTTTTGTCATTTTAGATTTTGTGGAAACTAGGCCATGCCTCCATATAATACACAAATAGACTGTATTATTACTGTTTCAGGTCTAGACAAATCGAGTCGGCTTGTTTTAGTGGCACAGCAGCTTTTATGGAAGTGCGTATCCAGTCTGTGGTGGTGGAGTTCATCCTCAACAATACAGAGGCTCTTTTCAGCTCCAAAATCAATGCCATCATACGGGAAAGCAATGGTAAGTTAGATCCATATTACTGACAAACTGTATTATTTATAAATAAATTAATTTAATTCATGTATTCATTTCTAGGTAACAATACTTTAGCCAGACCAAAATCCCTGCTGGTCTGTTCTCCATCTACAAAGTTACTCTCATTAGAAGAGGCTCAAGCTCGTACTCAGGCCCAGCTGGGGTCTCCTGCCACCACGCCCTGTTTGTCCCACAGCGACTACATTGAGGTCGGAGAAGGACCTGAAGCCCTGCTCGGCAAGTTTCATACAGTCATAGAGCTCCCCATTGACAAGTATGTATCTAGTCTTCTATTGTGTTTTTATATGCAATGTCTTTTGGTTAATGAAGTGTATTGGTATTGCAGTATCCATAGTTATTATATATCATGTTTTTTTCCCTAATATTGTGCAGCAATTTGTTCTTATGTAAACAAAAACAGTGTGTTAAAAATGTTATTTTTCTGTTTGACAGTATTAAACGAGCGCCTGTCAAAACAAAGAAGTCTCCTGTGGGTAACTGGCTTTCTTTCTTTCACCTGGGCAAATCTCACTCTGTGTCTAAACGTAAACTCAAGCGACATCCCAGCGAGCCTAATGAGATGAAGAGCATTGCACTGCCAGGTCAGGACAGTTTTACATGAACTGCTTGGTGATTGTTCTTTGTTTGTGGTTGATGCTGTCTTATAAGCCCCTTTAAGTGCTAGACATATGTACTATTTAAAACACACACAAAACTGTGTTCATTCACAGGTGGAAGAGGTGCTACTGGTACTTTGCGTTCAACCAAAAGCGAAGAATCTCTCACCTCTTTGCACAACATACAAGGTAAGCAACTTTATACATAGGTTTGTGGCAATTAGTACTGCATTCTTTAGAGTACATCTATTTCTATTTCTACATCTATTTTAATCCAGGCGAACCACAAAGTTATCGTCCCCTGAGACCTCGGTCGACTAGTGAGGCCATTTCAGCTGCTGTCAGTAAGGATGACCTCCACGTTGAAGAACTCCGAGCCCACTCTTTCCACACCACGGCCAGTGTACTATCATCTCCTCAAGAGGACGATCTCGACCTCAGTCCTCCGGCAGTGGGCATTTCTACTTTGGACTTTGACCCTATGTCTTTTCAGTGCAGCAAGAACGGACATAAGTGGAGGAAGAGTGCCGGGTGCTCTAGTGAATCTGAGCCCATCTCTTCTCCAAACAACAACAACTACGAGTACTCCCCGGATATAAGCCCAATCCTGGATACAGGTGCCAAGAAGGTTTTCTTGAAGTCTCCCAAACTCAGGAAGAAGTCTTTTAGGACTCAAGCAGATGTTCAGTCTCCGTGTTCACCCTGCACCCCTTCACCTTTGGGAGACAGGTGTGAAGCTACAGCAGATGTGAAAGATCGCAGATACCAACACTGCAGTCCACTCAGCACAGTGAGCCAGGCATCGGACCTAACAGAAGTCAGCCCAACCGCCCAGAACCTGCCTGATCCAGGTCAGTACTAAATATCATCTTAAAGCTGTAGTCTGAAGGTTTCTTAAAATAAGAAATTGTTCAAAAGTGCTTAAAATGTACTATCCAACCCAGCTTTATGACATATAGTAAGTAATCTTTGTTTCTTTGTCCCTACCCAAGCAACATACAGCAACATCAAATCTGAGTTTGTGGGTTACCAATAGTAGTCAGGTTTTTCAGTGGTGTTGATTTGATATTGATGTAGAAGCCAGAGGAGGGACTAAAGTGAAACTATTGGCCAAGCATTTTTTTTAACCGTTTAACATCTCTTATTTTTGGAAACCTCCAGACTACAGCTTTAACACTAGTCCAGTTAGTTTTCTTTTCATCTAGATTCTTATGAAAGCTTCTGTGTCTTGTCCCATCATGTCTTACCATAGCTTTGTTTGTCCTGTCATACTGTAGCGTTGTTTGTCTTATCCCTCCCCAGGAACAGATAGACTTATGAGTTCAGTCTCTGTTCTCCCTCCTCACCCTTCCCTGACGAGCGCCGCACGCAAGTTGGCCCTAGCCCTGGCTGAGTCGGCTCAGAAGGCCAGCAGCAGCAGCAGCAGCAGCCAAGTCTCCCAGAGAAGGTACACCTACACCCCCCCGCACCCGCTTCACCGACAGGGGGCACTCTCTCAAGACCAGGACCGCCCTGCTCGGCCCTCGGTGTTGGATCTTAAAGTGTACTTACAAGAACAGCGGAGTCCTGTTAACAGTCGCCGATGCCCTATGCCTGTCCACTTCCTGCCTACTCACCTGCGTCCAGAGACCATACAAGTCACTGACAGACAGGAAAGTGCCAGTAATTTTACACCTAATGTCAGCCCACTGGGGTCGGGGAGCTTGGATGAGGGCAGAGATGAGAAAGAGCTGGGCAAGCAGAGGCTTGAAGACACACTGACTGAACCAACCTATCAGAGTGTAGGGGTATGCACTCCTACCCAGCCTGTTTGCCCCAATCAAAGCCCACTTACTTCACCTGTTTACGTCAACACAGACTCCATCAATGTCTTTAATTTTCGTGCTGTCCTGGCTGAAACCTCAATGCCAACATCTATAGAAGAGGTCCTACCACGTCCGCTGCATCGTCACTACAGTGCAGAAGATGATAACGTTGATGATGTCTACAGTTATCAGCAGCTCATACAGCCCTGCCCTCCACACGAAGCTCTGCCAATTCACTTTTCAGGTCCAAAAAGCATGTACAGGCAGTCCTCCGAAGGCCTTTATAGCGTTTTAGGTTCACGGTACCCGTTTTCTCCTCAAAATAGACATTACTATCGAGATGTTTTGAGTGGTTGCCAACGATCGCAAATGCAGAAACAGAGGCCAGAGGTAAGAGAAGTGGGACACCCAGGTATCCGGAGAGCTCGATCTTTCCATGCGCCTCAGATTAGTCACTACGAGTTATCCGAGGCAGCAGAAATCATGCCTCCTGACACTATGTTTTATATGGAAGGCTCGCCAAATCAGGAAGCACCTTATTCCAGGCAAATACAAACCGGGATGCCCCCTGTATGCACCCAGTTTGAAAGCCCACATGCTAACTATGGTTACAAACGCTTCACTGACAGGACTCCGGGAGATAGCTCCCAGTACTATGCTGAACCCTGCCCCCAAACTGGTATCCGCCACAGTCAATCTTACACATTACATTCCACCAGAGAAGGCGGGCAGTCAGATTACTACAACTATGCCCCTAATAGAGAGCTATACATTGAAAGGGATACCGTTGTCTATGAAGCGAGAGACGCTGAAGTGTATGAAAGAGTAGTCTATCAACCCTACAGGCAAGAAAGTAAAAACAGAGAGTCACCCTATGAGAGCCCAGTGTCCCACAATGGCTCCAGAGGAAGAGATATTATGCATATTCGGAGTAAGTCGGACCCTGGCAACGCCTACCTGCTCTGCGCCGACCGGAAAGCAACTACCTCCCCAACATCCCCTCAATCTCAACAAAGCGAGCCTGAAAATGCCAAACAGCAAATCAGCTACCGTCCGAGATTACAGCCGGGGCAAACCAGACGGATTCACATCAAAGACAGCTCTCCGCAGCTTCACAAAGTTCCCTCACTTCCAGAAAGGGCTGCCCCTAACCTTAAAAACATCAAGCACAACGACAGAAGCCATTTGCAGGGTTACGACCAGGAACAGCTCATGATGGCTAAAGCTAGCTACTCCAAACCTGGTATTCTCAGAAGGCCCGGAAGATCACAGAGTACTAGGGAAAATCGTCCACACCATCACTACCAGGTCAAATCACCACAAGATCCTGAACATCCTGGATCTTTTCAGGCTAATAGGAGGACTCAGAGCTATAAGGTCAGACCCACGCAGTATGACTTCATAGAGGGGTACTACGCATCTCCTAGATCTAAACCTAATAGATCTGCCAAGGCTGTGGCCGGATACGCTCAAGGACATAGCTGCATGTCTCCTAATAGGCACAGACTGCTGTCCAAGGCTCTTGGGCGTGAGGCTTTCTACCAGGCCCCTCTCAGATCAGAGGGTGGGGTCTATGAGTGATTACTGAATATTTAGTTAAAAGCTGCACTACCTGATTTTTTTATATATTTTTTTAATGAGACTTTGAGACCCTCTGTGGGCTGTGTTATAAGGGTTTTTGGAAGGGTCTTTTTTGTTTGTTTAAATCTGATACTATTGAAAGGAAGGACTTTTTTTTCACAGTTTCACAAAATTAGGTAGTGCAGCTTTAACTCCAGATTGTGGCCAAAGGACATCAGCACTTTATCCCCTGCCAGACCAAGAGACTGTTGTATGTCTTTCCAGTTCAACTATTTTGAGATTTGCTTCGTCCGAATTGTGGGTGCTGCTAAATTTATATAATCGCCAGCATCTGTCAAACTGTGCAATGTAAGTACGATGTAAAAAAACAGACCGATCACGCCCATTAGCAAGATTAATGGGAAAAATATTTTAAAAGCATAAGTTCAGTTACAACAGGTTTATTTGAAGTATATTTAAGAATGTGTGTAAATGAAATCACTGTATTGCATTTGTATAAAAAATCAAAGCTAACATGTGGCCAATGTACTGTATACATTGTTTTTTCATTTTGCTTAAGACTTCCACAAGCACTTTCTCTGGAGGACAGCTATAGTATATGAATCTTATTGTCTAAACACAGTGGCCCTGAAGCCTCTAGACGGGATATAAATGCAGTATATTTTTATGTACTAAAACAGCTGGCCATAAGCACTTTTTGGGACAAGACAATGGAAAGACCTCATGACTTCAATGTTTGGCACTGAAAAATGCAATTGTTTTTTTTTTTTTTCATTTATGTTATAAGCTTCCACGTGAAGATATGCTTAAAAATATATATAAAGCGCATTTGTGAGGCATTTTGTAATATTGTGTGACTGTGGTTTTGTCACAAATTCAAAATACATATATTTTGATCTTTTAGGGAACTTTTAACCATCTGGTGTTTTAAATGATATATGATGTTTTATTGTTTATCAGACGTGTAAAACATATTCTGTTAGTTCAGTTTCATATTTTAGTGACAGTCAAAAAAATAAATATATATCTTATGAACTATTGAACCTTTGCCTCAATGATAGCGCCCTACACTGTCTGAACACTAGATGGCAATATAGCTTCATAAAAAAATATTGGATCCCGTTTGGTTTTTTGAAGCTCACGTGATGTGATTTATTGAGCCTTGCTTTAACACTTTGAACGCTACATGGCCAATGTATTAGGTATCTGTTTACCCGACCTCTCAGAAATACAATCACTAGTTTTCATAATCTACATTCAACCACATTCAACAATAGCTTTTTCCTATGTATTGTGTGTCATATGGGAGTAATCAAAATAGCCAAACAATTCTTCAGAAATTGTTATTCTGAAATAATTTAGGGGGGGAAGGGCCCTCTAGAAAGCTTGATCAAGACTGCCCTCCATTCACTGCGGACTAAAAAGCTGCTTCTGTGGCAAAAACCCATTAGGAGAGTTGGTGGACTCCAAGCAATGTCTCTTGGCAGCTCTGGTAGTAGTGAGCCATTGTTTATTCATTGGCACATTGGCATTCAAAGTGCCTCCTCACTGTTCTTCCTCATATAACCAACAAGTTGCAATTTTGATGCATTTGAAGGTCTGGAGGCAAATTATTTATGTCCGCCTGAACCCGGGGAAAGAGAATGGCCCTTAGCAAAAAATGGTTTACGTTGAGAGCAATCCTATAGCTATTGAATGTGCCGGATCATAGCAAGATATCTATGTATTATTCAGCTTTCAGAAGAAGAGCTGTTGCATTGCTACAGAGCCATCTGCTTTTAGGACATTGTGATGCATTTGAGACATCCTGCCTTTCACTGCCGGGTTAGAGGGTTATTTCTCAACAGGAAGCAAGAGAAATTAAATGTGCCTTTGTAGAACACACGATTTTAAAGTAAGACATTCAGAACTGTGCAGCCAGGTCTGAAGAGCTGCTGTTTGGTATATCAGTTTATAATATAGTAAATGTATTCTTGATCAAGTTACAAAATGCAAAGTGGACATTGAAAAGAAACATCTAAATCTTGTCACTATGCCTTTAAAATGTCAGTTGTTGTAGGCTGCTCACATCTTTCTGTCTCTTTTGCTATTTCCAGACAGACTTGGTGATGTTGACATCAGGTTTGCAGAGCTAAACCAGGTGAAGATAGTCACAAAATAGAAACCAAGGCAATATTTAACGTTTGCATAGTCTTGGATACATCTGTCTGCATTGTCTCCATGTGTCAAGACTGGCATAAATGTTGAGCAAGACGATTCTTGGTGTCAAAGGGAATGAACTTTGACCTGTTTGAGAAATTATTCAAGAACATCTGCTGCGGTCCAGATGCAAAGACGAGGAAGCGCGAGGCGTGTTGTGCCAAACAGCAGCAGGTGCAGGTGGAAGTATGGTCACCTCTCCTGGAGCAGACCGTCGCCTGGATAATAACTGCCCTACAAACTTAATGAGAAGACTCCTTAGAGGTATTTGTTGGCAAAATATAACCGCTCATACCTTTAATTACAGACACTCACTGGCCCCTTTATTAGGTAGAGTGTGTACCTAATAAAGTGGCTCTGTCCGGTTTTATCATCTTGCACTTTCAGAAATTGTAAACAGATCTACCATTCACTGGATATTGTATGTTCCTAGTGATGAGACAACACAAAGAAGTCCGTAACTCAATAGACCTTGTAACAACTACGGTCGGCAGAAAACCAGATACAAAAGATGTCAAACATTGAAGCTGATGGGCAGAGAGCCACTTCATTAAGTACAGGGTCTACCTTATAAAGTGGCCCGGAAGTGTATAGCCTTTTTAAAAGATTGTATATAAAGAATAATAGTTGTTGTTGTCTTATTTATTCTTACTATACAACCAGTAGAATTGTTGACCCTTCATGTGTGTACTGTAGCTCAAAGTAGCTGGACATCATCTCCACATCACTTAATTAGCTAGTTAACATGACAATAGACTAATTTAATTACAGAACCCAGAGAAAACCTTGCGAGTGCTTTAGATAACCAATTAGGCTTTGGCTGGGAGCAGAAATATATTTTTATCCAAGTGTAGCCATGGTTTTTTGGAATAGAAAATCAGCTGCTTGTTCAATGGAGCTCCGAGGTGCAGAGGAGAACAGGGCACAATGCATAGTGATTGAATAAGTGATTAGACCTCAGCGTTACACAAAGGCTCCTCACTTGCCATAATGGTTGCCTATTAGGGACTCACATTCACATGTATATCAATGTGACTAAGCAACTACAAGACTAGGCATGGGCCATACAATAGAAAGGGCTCAGTTTGTGTTGCAAATAATGCTCTTGACCTTTACCTGATGACTAAGAGCCTGAAAAACAGAATATAATTAAGGCATTACAATTGGATCAAAATGTAACCACCAGCTAGACAGACACTGGTCACGTGGAGCCATTTGGGACTTAAATTTGGAAATGATTGATGGTTTTTGGAGAAATCTTTGGTGCAAGGAAAACCATAAGGCATCACTAATGAGTAACGCCAACTCCTTTGAAGAAAAACAATCTGAAAAATTAACACAAGAAAATATTCAGTTTGTGCACCCAGGTGGATCGGCCAATCAGATCGACAGGCCAAGCACGTGTTGGTTTGAGGTCTTTCACGATTTCTATTTAACTAAAGCCAATATTTTTGCTGATAACATTACTATGAAAATATAAACGGTACATTTTAATGTCATATTTATTCACCCCCGCCGCCAAAACGGGCAAGATAATTAAAGCCTGCAACTATGGGCCATCCACAGGGTATATATTCTGTTAGTAACTGGGCTGACACTGAGACACGTAGACGGTGCAGTTCTTTTAACACATATATGTCTTTGGATGGTGGGAAGAAGAGAAGAGAACCCATGGTAACAGGAGGAGGACACACAAACTTCCTTGTGATATTACTTTGGCCTTGCACGACTAATAATAACAATAAGGCTTTTGATGACAGCTGTCTTGTTTGCTGTGGCCTTGGTCAAACAGGTTAGTCTTATTTTTATTTTTTGAAGTTTACTGCTGTTGTGTGAGGCATCCTGGACCCCAAAGCAGAGACTGAGAGAGAGAGAGCTGGTTTTAACTACTTATTTCCATAAAAGCAGGCTGTGGAGACGGGGTTTGGACTGGCTGGGTAAGGCTGGACTTGCTGGTTCTTCAGGACCTGAGCACAGGAGCAAACAGGTGAGTCAAACGCTTCCAAAAAAGCACTACCGCATGGGAAGGAATAATCTGGCAGAGTGGTGGAGCCAGATCCAGGCTCTTGTAGACAGACTGATCAGCTGATTGGGTCCAGGTGAGTCTCCACTGCAGCAGGAGCCAGCCACACCCCAGTCTCCCACACAGGGAATGAGAACACAGAAACACAACATAACAGGTGCTGCATTAAAATGACTATGTAAGTATTTTTCTCCTATAGTTCTTTGAGTTTTTGAAAAATGCTAGTAACACATGTGCATTCAACTACAAAGCTTCAATGACAGCTGTGTTTTCTATTTCTGTGCAATCCTCATCCCCACATAAGAAAAAAAAACGCCTGAACGCTACTCTCTCTCCATTAGAAGCCTTCAAGTCAAAGATTGGGTGGAAAAACATCATCCGGCTGCTCTGGTATATCTTCAAAGAGCGGGCGTACTATTTATAACGAATAATTTAGCGGTGGGAAAAATGCCAAGTCATTTTTTTGGAGAAACAGATGAGCTGGTTGTTTCTTACAATGATGAAGGACGAGCACCTGAAGCCTGTGATAACCGTAACACAATTATCTGCGGCTGCTATGGAATGACCCACACACATCTGCATTAATTAAAGCACACACGAGCAGCCTGGTAATCCGCAATGAAATGTCAGCGCGAGACGAGACCGCTGTTTGTGAAGCGATTAGCGCATTAAAAGAGTGAAAGACTCCGCCAACAGCATCTCTATAGACTGTAATGTCATAGTGTTGCTCAGCTTTGATGTCTTAAGTCTTATTAACAGATTGATATTTACAAACTATAGAGGCCCCAATATGTGCGGCTTTTACATGGGGTATTTACAAAGTCGCTTTCTTTCCCCCAAAAAATGACTAAAAGTTATGCTGCTGTGTCCTGATGGAGACCTGATTTGGTTTAGATCTGGTTTAGATCTGGTTTATACCTGTTTTAGACTTGGTTTAGATCTGGTTTAGATCTGGTTTAGACCTGCTTTAGACTTGGTTTAAATTTGGTTTAGACTTGCTTTAGATCTGGTTTAGACCTGTTTTAGACTTGGTTTAGATCTGGATTAGACCTGGTTTAGATCTGGTTTAGACTTGGTTTAAATCTGGATTAGACCTGGATTAGACCTGGTTTAGACCTGGTTTAGATCTGGTTTAGATCTGGTTTAGACTTGGTTTGGATCTGGTTTAGACCTGGTTTAGATCTGGTTTAGACCTGGTTTAGACCTGGTTTAGATCTGGTTTAGACCTGGTTTAGATCTGGTTTAGACCTGGTTTGGATCTGGTTTAGACCTGGTTTAGATCTGGTTTAGACCTGGTTTGGATCTGGTTTAGATCTGGTTTGGACCTGCTTTAGATCTGGTTTAGATCTGGTTTAGACTTGGTTTGGATCTGGTTTAGACCTGGTTTAGACCTGCTTTAGACTTGGTTTGGATCTGGTTTAGACCTGCTTTAGATCTGGTTTAGTCCTGGTTTAACTCTGGGCTAGTTTTCAGAAGACAAATATTTTAAGGTTGGGTCACACTTATTTATATCGGTGAAACGACGATATTATGGAATCACGTCGGTGTTCGTCCGCGTCCGCAGATCCTAGCTGTGAACGCGATAACTCAAAAACGAATTGCCAGATCAGCTTCAATATCTATTTGGGTACTTCTTCGATGAATATTAATTAAGTAATTAATAACGGGCCAAAACTGTGAACGCAATAACTCAAAAAGTCTTTGCTGGATCTTTTTCAACTGTTGCACACAGGTACATA
>JAVQKC010143694.1:0-29250 GCA_036025475.1 Philypnodon macrostomus | reverse complement strand
AGTAGAGTCAGACCCGCCTCAGGCCCATAGTAGAGTCAGACCCGCCTCAGGCCCATAGTAGAGTCAGACCCGCCTCAGGCCCATAGTAGAGTCAGACCCTCCTCAGGCCCATAGTAGCTGATTTGTTTGTTACAGAGTGTGCTGGAGGGCCATCAGGACTACATCCACTGTCTGAGTGTGAGGGAGCGAGAGGGAGAGGTGCTGTCCGGTGCTGAAGACGGAGCGGTCCGTGTCTGGGGTACGTCCACATGTGGTTCTATCATGGTCTCACATGTGGCTCTATCACGGTCTCACACGTGGTTCTATCACGGTCTCACCTGGTGTGTTACAGACAGCAGAACGTCTCGGTCCGTCCACTGCATCGAGCTTCACAAATACGAGGTCAGTATCTAGACTTTATATTGAATTTATTTCATGTATGTTCATGTATGTTTATATGTTCATGTATGTTTATATGTTCATGATAATGATCCTGTGTTTTCAGATGTGTGCACGGCCTCAGTTTGGGAAGTGGATCAGCTGTTTGACCTCAGACAACGACTGGATGGTGAGAAAATCACTCCCGCCTCAGGCCCATAGTAGTGTCAGACTGAGACTCACCCGCCTCAGGCCCATAGTAGTGTCAGACTGAGACTCACCCGCCTCAGGCCCATAGTAGAGTCAGACTGAGACTCACCACTGTTTAAAGATGACAAAAAATCACCAAATGTCTTGTATACCCCCTGACCCCTGACCCCTGACCCCTGACCCCTGTCACACATGTGACACATGAATCTGTTTGTGTTTGAAGCGTCTCTCACGTGTGTGTTTTATACATGTTTATAATATGTATGTCTTTGATTGACAGCTCTGTGGGGGCGGGCCTGCTCTCTCTCTTTGGCACCTCCGCTCTCTCTCGCCCACATCAGTGTTCCCCCTCCCCCTCCCCCAGAGACACGCCGCCTTCTACCAAGACCTGGTTAGTCCTGGTTTAGTCCTGGTTTAGACCTGGTTAGTCCTGGTTTAGACCTGGTTTGGTTTAGTCCTGGTTTAGTCCTGGTTTAGTCCTGGTTTAGTCCTGGTTTAGTCCTGGTTTAGTCCTGGTTTAGTCCTGGTTTGGGGAGAACAGATTTTTGACTGATTTTGTTTCTGGTCTGTTGCAGATCCTGGCTGTGGGGGAGGGGTCTGAGGTGGCCCAGTGCATGATGGGAGGTGTAGTTAAAGCCTTGATCCCAAGTTCATCTCCGAGCCTCAACTGTGTCCACATCAACAGCAACAGCTCGGAGCACAGGGTCAGACGCTCACCCACACGCTCACCCACACCCGCACGCTCACCCGCACGCTCACCCACACGCTCACCCCCACCCTCACCCACACCCGCACGCTCACCCACACGCTCACCCACACGCTCACCCACACCCGCACGCTCACCCGCACGCTCACCCACACCCTAACCCACACCCTAACCCACACCCTAACCCACGCCCGACTGACTCAAGCCTGTTGTGTTGTTCCAGGTGCTGACTGTAGGGGGCAGTAGTGACCACATCGACGTCTTCACCAACCTGTCGTATCGAGCCTTCTCGCTCTCGTTCTGATGTTTAAATCAACTCTGATTCTGTTTGTAATAAAGTGGTTGTTTTTCTCACGTGTTTCTCAACTGGAGGGTCAGGGCCTCTTTGACCCATGTCCTGATGTCTCCTCAAACACAGACGAGTTCTGTCTCCATGTTTGAGTTCATTCTGTGGATGATAGTCTTCTCCAAGAGCTGAACACAGACAGGTTCAGTTTATTTGTCAGATACACATTCAACACACGGTCAGAAAATACAATGAAATGCTTTGGATCATAACATGCAGTAATAGTACACGGTAAAAAAGTGTGAGAAGAGATAAGTGACAATATAATAAACATATAATAAACACATAATAAACATATGTCACACCACACTGGTCATATAGGATTGTCCATTGTAATAATATGGGGCTTGTGGCCCATTAGAATAAACTGGAGGATTTCTGTCACATGTTTGAGGCTCTGTTTCTCAGAAACCGTAAAAGATTTTTGAATAAATTGTGTAACTTTTAAAGCCCCTGGTCTCTAGTTCATGTGGAACAAAAGATGAGGTCATTTGGAAGAAAAACCTCGGAGGAGATAGATTTTGTATAACGTGTACGAAAACCATGACTCACTAAATTTTCTCACTTTGACCCTATATAGACGACATCCTGTAGGTTATAGGATATGGTTGTAATGCCATTTTTTGTTTGTTTTCACCTCAATAATGTGTGTACCGGCCGTGGGTCTACGTCAAAGTTGATGTTTTGCTGAACCCCATAGGCGTAATGCATTTTGAGTGGTGCAGGTGGCGCTGTCCCGCCACTTTTTGTCTGACCTAAAAATGGAAATATACATATTGCAATGTCATGCACTTGTGAATGTTGTGCAAAAATGTTTGAGTTTTCGTGCATGTTCAGGGGGTCAACAGTGCATGAGTCCATGAACACATGGACGCGCATAGAAAAGGCCATTAGAATAAAATGGAGCATTTCTGTGCCCGTGTTGGCAAACGGTCAGAAATAGGGCAGAGGTGCGATTGGCTTTTTCGATCGGAGTGGTTTAGGGCCTGCGTGAAAAATTTTGAAAAACTAATTTCTTCATTCTCTATTGTAAAGTTTGATTGTTTCTACAGGGGGCGTTAGTGTGCCGATTTAAAATTTTCAAGTCCTTTTTCATTGGCCCAGGCTGGGCCAATGAAAAAGTTATTAAAGTTAAATGGGTCCATGCACTTTTGTGGCAATTTGAATTTATTCAATTTGAATTTATTTATTTTTTCTAAAAATTTGGGTCAACTTTGAAGCTCTGTTGCTCGGAAACCGTAAAATGTTTTTGAATAAATTGGATGACTTTTAAACCGGAACGACGCCCCCGGGGAAGACCCAGGACACGCTGGATGGACCATGTCTCTCGGCTGGCCTGGGAAAGCCTCGGGATTCCTCCAGAAGAGCTGGAGGAAGTGTCTGGGGAGTGGGAAGTCTGGGGATCCCTGCTTAGACTGCTGCCTCTGCGACCCGGCCCCGGATAAGCGGAAGAAGATGGATTTATGGATGGATGGACTTTTAATTGGATTTGCTTTCTCTGGCCATTTCTAAACATAAATATTAGAACTTAACAGGTTCACATCAACCATCTAAAAGCCTATCGATACCAGTCAACCTCTATTTTTGAATGAACCATCGTCATAGGATACGTATTATGGACATAATCTCCACAACTGGCTATGCTGACATTATATTGACAACATGATGAATAGACGACCACTCATATTCACCGCCCTGACAATCTGGCTGGAGTCTGGCCACGTCTCACTGTAGCTGCTGCCAGAGATGAAGCAATCTGTGAAGGAGCCTCTTCCGTTTCTTTGTGTCATAGTGCAGCATGTGGTGCTGAGTAACCCATTACTCTCATAGCCCTCTGGTGTGAAACACAGTTATATATAGTAGTTTTATGGAAATACAGCTCAACCGATTAATTTGATGGCATTTAAAATTCTTATTATCTTAAGAAGTGATTAAATAAGTCACACCCAATTAGCCATATTCTGTTAATCTTAGGCACAGATGGAAAAAAATAGATCATCATTATCAACATTGGTTTTCTCCCACCCACCCACCCACCCACATCTGTATTTAAGTCTGATGACTGATTTATGTGCGCCCACCATCAACATATGGGCACCATGTATTGACAATCCACAGCTTGCATTAAATAGTGCAGTACTAAAGAAAAACTGGTTTAGTTTTATGTATTGTCAAAGTCACGTATAAAGATCAGCATAAAGATACTACCTGACCGCCAACACACTTCTTTAGGATTTTTTTCAGGATGTTCTAGTTATCTCTGCCAAGCTGGTCAATGATAGTAAACATAGGGGAATACAAAATAAGCAAATGATGTATGGATTTCGGTTTCCCAGCCCCTCCCCGTAAACACGCGGTTCACCAAAAACCAGCAGCTACACCGACCACAACAAGCCTGAAAAACCCACGTCAAACATGAACTACTAATCCACTTCCAACCACATGAATGGATGTATGGATGGTAGATTTGTTTGCCAATGTGTGATATACAGCAGTTAGGCCTCATCTAAGAGATTCTGGCTTGCATCTAGTTCTGGAGAGAGGACCAATGTTCCTAGTTTACGTATATATTAGGCACATAACAAGGCACAGAACTATTAAGAATGACAAAGAGCAGTGTAAACAGCAGTCAAATCAAACAGCAGTGGCTAACAAAAACATAACTGGGTTCTGTAAAGGTTAAATTGACCGAAGAGGCTGCAGTGGCTAAAATGTGTGATGTCAAATGCACTCAAGGAAAACCAGGAAAAAATAACCAAAGTATAAAGGGATCCTGAACTGCAAAGCAAAGGCACATCAGGTCTAAAGCGAAGAAACTCCTGCTGTCATCCCTAAACCTCTGAAAGTGAAAGTCAAAGACAGCAATTAAGTTGACTTCAAAGCAGATGAGTGTGAGAGGGTTTGGGAAAATGGTGGTGTTCACAGCCAATAGGACAGCTTCCAAAGACAAGAGAGATGATCTTGACAGCTCAGGTGCACAGAGGAAGTCAATGAAACTGAAGAGAAAAAAGCAAAACCAGGACAAAATGCAAAAGCAGAGATCAAAGATGAGAAGAATTTGATGCTGAATTTAAGGGTATAACATCAATGGAGAATATAAATAATGTTTAAGCCAGCACTCACCTACCGGTCTTATTTCCTGAAAAGATGGAACAGAGGAGCTTTATAGTGAATCCCTGGAGACTCATGAACTGAATAGGAGAAAATGAAAGTGAGGGAAAGCCTATTTAAGATACTAAAGGTCATGAGGTTGAGGTGCTGATGTATCTAAGCCAGGGATGGGCAGACCTTTTGACTCAAAGGCCACATGGGTTTTAGAAATGTGCCAAGTGTGCCGGCTGGCGATGTATTCTTTGTAAACTGCAGCCATTTCTTGACAAATGAGACATACAGCCTTCGATCAGACCTCAGTGAAAAAATATGTCCATGTGGATTAACTGGTTACTGCAGGTTATATCAACGTGAGTGATAAATTGGCAAGATTATATAATTTTAAATATATATGACAAAATGCTTGGCGGGCTGGATTAAAAAGCCCAAAGGCCCGCATGTGGCTCCTGGGCTGCAGTTTTCCCACCAAAAAGTCCATTGTGATATGTTCATGATATAAATATTAATTGTATTGTGATGTTATGAACGCATGCTTGATATATCTGACAAAGTACTCTTTCACCCCAAAATAGATGGTGAAATATTGCATAATGTTGCAGATAAGATCAGATAAGATGCACTAAAGGGTTTGTATGGCAGAACTGTAAAGCCATACTGTATAGACATGTCCACCTGACCTAAGATGGACCCTTTGGCTCGACCAGGTGAAGCGGTCCGCTCGGCTGAGCTCCTGTGTAATTACAGCTCAGTGAATCCTCTTCCTGTTTCCTGTCAGGACAAGGCATAATTCATCACCTTCATGTGCGGACTTGCCCCCTCATAACTGCATTTCTACCTGATACATTGCTTTATTTGCATGGCATTAACGCATTATTGCATTGAGTTTATGCAAGATGTGATTGTAGGCTAGTGTTATACCAAACCAACCAAGATCAAGACCACGAGAAGACCTGTACTTTAAGGGACTGAGGTTGAGTCAAGGCTAAGAGCTAAATGGAGAGAGTTAGTAGAGACAAGTCCAGTTTGACACTAATAGATCAACTACTAGACAGTTAAAATGGAGGTTCAAAGGAAGGTAAATGTGTCATTATTTTGAATACATGTTGTGTTAGTGGTCTTTAAGAGTTTCAGAAGACACTTGTTAGCTCAGTAAAGTCTCAAAACCAAGAACTGAACAACATTATTACTGAATTACAAGGGACATTGGTCATTAGTTGCAGTGATAATGGTTCATAGTGTGATCCAAACGCATATGTCCGACAGCATACAGAAAACTGATTAGACTACAATAAAAATGTATGCAATTATTTTCAGTCCACTGCTCGCTGTTAACGTTCTGCCTCTGTTGGGCCCTCGGACAAGTCACTGTCTGCGTGAAATGAGACTCAGAAATCCCATTGAGTTGTTTGTAAAAATCGATGCACACTGTTCATTGCAACATATTAGACATGAATTATTTGTTTAACGAAACAAGAAGCTGTTAAAGCCAATATCCACACATTTACACCGTATTTTTATGAAGGGAATTTCAAAAAATATTGTGCAACTGTGGACCATTAAATGTATGAGGGGGGCATTCTAGTTTCTCAATAATCCATAGACTCCAGATTTCCAGATGTGGTCAAATATCCATTCAGGGGGGGGAGTTTTGACTGACACTGGTTATTGAGATCATCTTGTTTGTTTGTATTAACTTAAACAAGGATAGTTAGCAGTTTGATTAAGGTCAAGTGCACCCAAACTGCACGGTGGTAGCCGACACGAGGCGACAGTTTGAGTTTGTGATTATAGTCTTGTGGGGTAAACCCGCAGGAGTTTGGCTGTGGCCCACCTCCTTCATGTCTGCGCTTCACGCCGGTCGGGCCTGGCGGCAGGAGGAGAATTCTCCCTTGTTTCTGGAGCAAGAGGCGGGCCTTGGAGAAGCAGGAATACGCTGGAAGTTTTCCTGTGGTCTCCCTTCACATGAAGCAGACCGTCCGCCCCGCGTCTTACCATCATGGACATATGGCCTCTGCTGCTCATAGCCGCTTATCTCTGCTTCTGCGCGGGGTACGAAGGTAGGAGCACCCCATTTCTTCTGCCTTCTCCACTCTGCTTGCATCACTATGGGCACTCTTTACATGATAGCAAAATCAGCATTTAAACCGTTATACTGTGTCTCCATGTGGTTGGAAGTGCATTAGTAGTTCATGTTTGACGCGGGTTTTTCAGGCTTGTTGTGGTCGGCGTAGCTGCTGGTTTTTGGTGAACCGCGTGTTTACGTGGAGGGGCTGGGAAACCGGAGGAGTGCAGTGTGCATCTGGGGGAGGTTTCTTTGCTCTTACTCCACTAAAGGCTATTCACTTCAGTCTTTGTAAAAAAAAAAAAAACCCTTGGAGATATCAGCTTTTCTGCTTGTGCTTTGTCTTACTGGGAACATTTACAGTAGGTTTGATGTCTTCCTGTCTAAACCACAGTATGCTGGCTGTATGCCTGGACAACTAGCACTTACCTCACAGGGCTTAACCATAACCATAACCATATCTTAAAGCATTAAAGACACTACTACAAATCAGTAATCATGCCTATATGTAGCTTATTATGTTCTGCACATAACATTAAAGGGTTTACAGAGCAAGCTTGTGATTTGTTTGCATAGGGTTAAAAGTTTTTTAGAGTCAGTCAGCTTAAAATCTCTGACCACAAAGTATAAAGCTTGTAGTTGCAGGGCTCAATAACTTGAAAGCTAAGCGTAAATGTGAATGTAAGTGTGGCTATGAGTCTGTTATGATGATACAGGCTGTAACATGAGGACACTGGCAGCAGAGTGTAGTAGGAATGACAGGCCGCTGGAGTGTGGACATTAGTGAGGGCTTTATTTAACAGGACTGTGTCAATGTTTGTCCTGGTCCTCACAGAGTTCATTTATTCCTTATGTGTGTACGTATATATAGTGGTGGAGCCCTGAAGTGAAATGCTTTAGATCAGGGGTGCCCAAAGTGGGGCCCGGGAGCCAAAGTTTGCCCAGCCAAACCTTTTGATTTGGCCCGCCAGGACATCCCAGAATGTATGACTACTAAGCCCAAATACCAGTGACAGGCTGAATGTCCAGATTGCCCATTCAATACAAAATATGAAATATGAGGAAACAATTGTATTTAGTGTCTTAGTCCCCAGAGCCCCAGCTTACATAACATTACAATAAAGTCAAATGTTAAATAACTTTGTAATAAACAGGGTATTAATGATAGAAGCATTGACATTTCATCTCATTAAATGCCAAACATTTGGCCCATGGTCCAGTAATACATTTTTATTTTGGCCCCTTGAGGAAACCAGTTTGGACCCCCTGCTTTAGATGTATTTTTCGCCTATAGTTGGAAGATTGTGTATTTAAGCATAATGACAAAGACAGAAGGAGAACGCACACAGCCTGTAGTCTCACTGTTTCCATGATTCTTTAGTGATAGAAGTCAGACATATCACAACATGGAAAACTACAACCCAAACCAGTTTGCCACAGTAAATGACCTACTGTATTCATTACAGTTAGTATGATGTCATTTATTTATTGAACATTGTTAAACTACTGAATTCTACCAGACTTAGTTATTTGTATACAATGAAATATAAACTTTTCTTTTCCGTCAGTGTCAGTCACCCTGGAACAACTCAAAAAACTCCAGTCGTCAGAAATGTAAAACCTTTAGCTTTAATGGCACCATGTCAAACTGAGACCAAAAATATGCCTTTTCAGTTTCTGCTTTCCTGCCCGCGGCTGCTCTTTAACATAAACCTAAAAAAACATTATAATAATTATAATCAGAAATTCCCTCAGGTTAAGCTTTTCATTCATTCATTCAGATTACATTGCTGTCTGCAGATCTAACATCATTGACAGCTTTATGAGACCCACATGAGGATGTTTAGTAGCATAGGCTGCAGCATTGTTGTTGTCAGATCATATTGTATAAATACTATGCCTCAATGCCTTATGTGCCTCATAAAAAGAAGGTTCTCTGAAAGTATATTTATTTCCGGCTGCATGGTGGCAAAGTGGTTAACAGTGGCGCCTCACAGGAAGAAGATCCTGGGTCTGATTACAGAACTTTGTACAGGTACCTGTGCAGTTTGCATGTTCCCTTGGTGCTAGGCTTGTTTTTTATCTAGGTATTCCTAGGGGAGGCCGATATGGCGATTAAAAACTTGAATCGTGAAATGAGGTAATGACGATCTGCGAATCTTAGAAGATCGTTGAATTGTGAGACAGTGCATTAATTAAATGCTCCGCTCTTCATTGTCATTTTTACTTTAACAATGTCATTGTTCATAATATTAATAGAAAGAGGACAATAAATAGTACGTATTAAGATGAACTTCTAAAATGTGGTGATAAAATCTAAATCCTGATCTTTATCTTAACAAACCCTTATCGCCCACCTTCAGGTATTCTCCCCATCAACCTAAAACACTCTTGATTGGGATTCTGGCTCATTATCTGGAGAGGGAGACATTTTGGGCCCTGCTCCAATGGCATTGAAGGATGGGTCAAATGCAGGAAACAAACATACTGTAATTAAAATGCAGATTGCCTTAGAAGAAAGCTCAATACTTTATCAGTGAATAAAAAGGTTACACTATCCAAGCTGTAAAGTGTCTTTAGTTCAGAAGCTAAATTGTTATACAGCTACAATTAAAGGGGATGTCTGTAATTACATTCACACATACCTTTCTCTGTCTCCACGGCCCAATTAAGAAGCAGACACTAAAGTTTTCCCATCAGAATGTGACTCAGTCGGCACATAGCTCCGCTCCACTCGATGTGTGCTATGTGATGAGACTGCTAAAACCTCAAAGTTGTGTTGTGGGCTTGTCTGAATGTGCAGGAGTGTTGAATGACTGGCAATATAAATTTTGATCCAGACTGCTTTTATTAAACTAACTCAGATGAGGAATGGGTTAGACCTGCGGCTGATATACGAAGCTTCAGGATTGGGAAAACAGTCCTCCCTTGTGGATCCCGAACACTGGACACATTCACAGTGGGGTTCATGGGGGCCATATTTGAAGACTCCTCCCCATATTTTAGCTATGTCCCATTTCCAAACCTGCCCTATATATCCTAATGCAGTGCTTCTCAAACTGTGGCATGTGTTTCAGTGGTGGTACATATACCCTTTTTAGTGTTAGAGTGTTTTTTGGTTCATGTTTAAGTTTTGTAGAACATGTTCTTAATAGCTTACCTGGCCAGATAAAAGCCCATTAAGCTCAAGGGTGACCTGGCCAAGAGTTCCACAGCACACATGATTACAAATACATGTTAAAACATTTACACAATAGGGTAAAATGAAAATTAGAACTGACAATTGTTTAATTCATTCATGTAAGGTGCACGATTAATTATACAAACATGCTACATTGTGTCTGTGTCCTGCTCTAGTGTGGAACTATAAATTGATGTGTGGACCACTGCTTGGTCCATAGTGGTTCACACCAAGTTATGTTCTGGTTTAGATCTTGTTTAAACCTGGTTTAGTCCTATAATTTTGAACCTAGTTTAGTCCTGATTTAGTCACTTAGTTAGTAATGTGTTTAGCCCAGTCAAATGCAGAGTCAGATATCTTCTGAGATGGTACTTGCTGTGAAAAGTTAGAAAACCACCAACCTTTACTTTCTGTAACCCTAGTAACTCACCACTACTGTTCACGTTTGTCTTATGCATGCTGCCATCATCAGAGTGACTCATTTCAGATCAGTGTAAATGCCTTTTCTCTGTCAAAATAAATACAGTTTGCTCCATTTGAGCAAGTTATTTTGCTGTAATGTAAATCAAACCAGCTACTCTATTTATGGTAAGTATGTTTCATGAGAGCTGTTCTGGAAAAAATACTAAAACGGTGAACCCCGACGGGTCAAACCAATGAGGATCTTTGGTGTATCTGATGCATGCCCCTTCCAAAAGATCCACATTGTTCTCTCAGATCTGAAATGAAAAGTTAAGCAATGTTTTTAAGCCTGTTTTCTATTAAAAGCACTAGGATCAGTTCATGAAAATGCTTACAAACATTACTTAATGGTTTAGAAGTGGCTCTTTTGGCCAAAATAGTTGCTTTTTCGTCTTTTCTTTCACATTTAGGTTCGGGACAGTACCCCTATGGAGATGATGAGGATTTCTATTCCGGCAGATATAAAGGTAATATGCTCATAGTTAAGCTCACAATCATTGCGCTGACTAAATCAACTTTGAAAATAACACAATCTTTGGACATTAGTTAGCTTCATTGGTGCAATACACGGCTTGTTCTCAGTTATAGTGATGGTAATTTAAAGACTGTAATAAGCTTTTCCATACGTCATTAGTTTTAATCTTGCAATGATTCATCAGGTTTTCTGCATAAAAGTCATTCAGTTGCACTATTACAACATAATATGGTTCGCTGATCATCGTTGGTGTATCATATGTGTAATCTGATATAAATAGACCAATTAGAGCTGTTAATATGTGCAGTAGTGATGATCTAAAACTAAAAAATTTGTCTGCTCATAAAGTGCCATAACTATTAGTGGGTCTTGTTTCATAAAACGACACCGTTACGTCAAAGTTTCTTCCAGACCCAAAATCCAGGTCATTTCAGTGTGGAACAATTCAGCTTGAGCCAAACCAGACTCTTCTCTTGTGTAAAGGCTTAACTATATTTGCTCTGCGGTTGTGGAAAACTGGCCAATATAAACTCACATGCAGTCAGGGGAAGAGGCAGCCGGAGACGATGCATAGTGAATACAGATTTTTATTCCAACTGGAAATTAGTTTGCGCTCCTCTCCAAAGTGTGCCCCTCTGTGAATGCCAGTCCAAAGGCACTATATCAAGATCCTACAGGCATTTTCATCAAACCTTGTTTGTTTGTATGTATATTAAACTTCAATGCAATCTGCAAAATCAACAGCCAGTTCAGATGCATCTGAGTAAATAACATCTTCTTCCACACTCATCCCTTAGGAAGTCTCAAATGCATATGCACACATCATTACCTTTAATATTTTCTCTTTGAGTGAGGCTGCTCTTTGCTGTGAGCCCCTGTGGATTGTGGGGAATGGCAGATAAGGTAATAAAAACCCTCCACATCTGCCTCTGATTAGGAGATTGGTGGGTTTTTGTACATTAACAAAGAAAGTAGCAGTAGTAAAGTGACTTTATGGGTAAGTATTCACTTTCAGCTAATTGGATTACTGCTTGATCCATGTGCTCCCTATTCTCTCTTCCTGCACTGAAGAATCACATGGATTCACATTGTCTCAGTTTACTCAAGTAAATCAGCCCAACTAGAAATATGTGCATTTACATACAAGAAATCTCAAATACAATCTAGAATGTGTGGATTAAAGATGATTGCAATAAGCCAATAGAATTTTTTTTTAGAACTTGTTTAGACCTTGTTTAGTCTTAGTTTAGTTCTAGTTTAGTACTTCTTTATCCCTGATTAGTCCGTAATTGATGAAAAAGTGATTTTTCCTAGTTTAATTCATATTTTGTTTGCGTTAGTCCTGATTTAGGTTATTTTTAGTTTGATAAATAGGCACTTTTTATTTGTTGCTTTTTAATCCAACATTTCAATATCAGGCACCTGTTCAAGTTGCTTTTTATCATCTTCATAAATTGATTCTATTTGATTTTTAGGGACGCCGTGGTGCGCTCCCATTAAGGTGAAACACGGGGACGCTCGCTGCCGTACCCCACACGGAGAGCACTACAGGAACGTGATGGGGACCCGCTGTAAGATCCACTGTAAACGAGGATATGAAGTCATGAGCTCGGAGGTGGTGTGTATGGCCGACAAGCACTGGTCTGCAAACTACGCCTGCAGTGGTAAGCTTAACAAAAACTGCTATCCCCAAGGTCTTGCAAAAGTCTGAAATTAAATCTGATACAAGTATATTTAATTTCCGTCATTAGAAGATCTGACGAAAAAAATACTTAACTAGACTTAACTAGAAAGGTTTTGCAAGCTGAGTGTAAATTTGGCATTAATTAATTAAATTAATTGAGTAATATATATACAATATTCACACGCTACATTCACTCATTCATATTATGATTTCTGTATCCTACTACAGCGGTGCGCTGTGCCAAGGTGGATATGCCCGCTAACGGTGGCTACAAGTGCTCAGGAGGCTCGTACTTCAACTCTCGCTGTGAGTTTTTCTGTGCGCCTGGATTCACCCTAAAGGGCCAGAAGATTACACACTGCCAGTACAACAAAGTGTGGAGCTCGGGGGCAGCTACATGTGTCGGTAAGACTTAAACATGGTTCTCATATTTAGTCATAGAGGAAGATAACAGGAGAGCTGCCCATATACAATGTTTTATTATCTCCTTCAGGCTTGTGTCTGCTGAATAACAGTTCAGCCTACCACAGACACTAGTTTTCATAATAACTGGTTATCTAGGCCTTGAACAAAATCCAGAAAAATAAGTACCTGCCACATTCCCAGTCGATAACTTTAGACTCACTTTTACAGTAGTTAGTGTGTATTTGTAGATTTAGCATTAGGTTTAGCTGTGTATGTTTGACCGCTGTGACGTGTCATTCTCAGCTGCTCTCCCCACGCCTGGGTTCATGAATGTCTTTTGTTTCTGCAGATATTGATCCTCCAAAAATCAAATGTCCGACCATAAAGGATAAATGGGCGGAGCCTGGAAAGCTGACATCGAGGGTGTCCTGGGACACTCCAGAGGGCATGGACACTGCAGATGGCATCCTTACTGAGTCAGTCTTCCCTTTGTGTTGTCTATTATTGTGCAGTCGTGAGCTTTAATTTGTCTCTCTGGTTTGTTTTTTACAGTGTTGAGTTCAAGGGAAGGCCACCAAAATCAGACTTTCCAGAGGGGCTTCATAAGATGTCCTACACAGTGTTTGACCGAGCAGGAAACAAAGGGACCTGTCGATTCACTGTCAGAGTTCGAGGTGATTCAATCAGACTTCTCTTTTATTTAGTGGCTGGTTAATGTACAATGTCATTTTCTGTGACCATTTGTCAGTACATAAATGGAAAAAAATATAAATCAATTGAAAAAGGTACTAAAAAGAACCATGGCAGGAAAATTTCACTTTAGGGTGAAATAACAGAATGCTTCTAAATACACTATTACCTATACATTACTATCACCTGGTTCTACCTCAATACCCTACTCACATACTGTAATATCACAACATTTTTGCATAGATTTTACCCAAAAGCAAACTAACTAACTTGCATACTGTACAGCGTATTATTGATTATTGTGTAGAGGCCATTTTTTTCACTTGACACCTACGATAGAAAGCTACAGTATAGTTAGTAAAAAATCTGTAGTGTATAGAAGAACAGTAACGTTTTGAAAAAGCTAAAGATCCAGTCAATAGTCAAGAGTGGGATTTCAATGAATTTTCAGCTCTAGTGAGTTCATATCATAAACCAAAAAATAGGCAGAAATCCAGGCTGATATTAAACAACTCTGGCTGCATTTGTTGTTGCCCTTGGACTTTATCTTCCTGTTGGTCCTGATTTATGAGTCAAAATAATAGCAGCGGGTTCATACATTATTCAATTGAATCATGCAATATTTACATTATTATATTATTTTATGAAACAGTTATTTTTCTGGTTCCATTTCTCTTTTTCTCTGTGGTGGTTTTCTAGTTCGACGCTGTAGCCCACTGTTCCCTCCAGACAATGGCTACATGAAGTGTGACAGTGACAAAGACAACTACGGGGCGAGCTGTGAATTCAAATGTACCGGGGGTTTTGATCTTCAAGGGAGCGCAGCCCGAGTGTGTCAGTACGGGCTCACCTGGTCTGGGACGGACACCACTTGCACACGTACGTACTGCACACACTCACTGTGGACTGATATCAGCAGACTAGAACAGAGAACTTTTGAAACATAGCCTTAGCACTTATTGAACCTGATGTTCTGAGTATATACTTTCTGAAAACATTTCTCAATATGTAATGTTTTTAAATGTACTTTTTCTCTTAGTTGGAGAGGATTATTCTGTTTTCCATTAATAAATTACCCTAACAGTTACACATATTGGGCAATTATTGACCAACACAGAATGTCTGTTTTGTTGAACTCCGACTTAGACGCCTGTCTCACCTGATTAGACGCCTGTCTCACCTGTCCCCTGCTTCAATACTGGAGGTTTCCAAAAATACTTTTTACTTCTGGGATATGCATTGACAACTTCACAGCTGAACACACATCTTCTCCAATCGGATATGTTGTTAAATGGTGATAGCAACAGTGCTTCTCTGGGTGCATTTATTGACAGTGTAGGAGCAGGCAGGAGCACTTTGTGGTTTGCCCCAATTCATGACATAATGTATAGCTGAATCCCATGGTCAATCTGTTTCGGTCAAGCTCAGAAAAGTTGATTTTGCAGAATAATTCAGCTTTTCATTCATCGTTCATGATTTTCATTAGGGTGAGGGTCTAAGGATGTCCCAGGACAGTCTTTGTGACCTCCCTTTTTGTAAAGCCCTTTGAGGCATAATTTTGTTGAGATATAGGGCTATAGAAATAAAACTGAATTGAATATACACTGTGTTTTATGTGGCCTTGGCTCAGTTGTATCAGAAAAGTATGAACAAGATAGAGGCAGCCCTAAACTAGGAGTATATAAAAGTTACATGATTAAGAATATCGCTAAAAAGCTTATTAATGTTTCTTTTTTTCACAGCTATGAACATAAACGTTGGTGTGCGTTCAGCTGCGGCTCTTCTGGATCAGTTTTATGAAAAGCGACGTCTCCTCATCGTCTCAGCTCCTACCGCCGCTAACCATAATTACCGCTTCCAGATGACTAACTTACAGGTGAATCACGACTCTGAACACGTGTCTGTGAATGCTAGTCACCAATACTGCGTTCACAAGTGGCTCTGGTGCAATGGTTCTCACTTTCCCGCTGAAATGGTTCAAAATGGTGACACAAATAATTGGGAGGGGTGTCTGGTGAACAACAAATGTCAAGTCGATGAATAAATGATAGAGACTGGGACTGTGATAAGGCTATTCTAAGGCAGCACACTTCCTCATCTCGTCAAATGCCATTAACTGAAAACCATCTTCATTCTCGTGACCTTTCAAAAGGATGGTCTTCTCCGCTGCCAACACTAACAAACCAGGCATTTCGGTTGAATGAGAGTTTCAAGAATCTGTCAAAATGTTGGGCTATTAAAACTGCTATTTATAGAGCATCCGTCTTCATTCAGAACCTGACAGAGAGAGAGAGCAGAGAAAAGGTCAGCAGGCAAAATACAGGCCAACTTACATTTACATTAGAACTACAGAATTGTGTTACAGGTAAAGGAAAGATATAATTTAATAATAATTTCCCCGATGTTGAGAGGCTAAAACAGATTTTATAGAGCGGGTAAAAATCATTATTACGACCACTGTTTTCTGCCAGAATTATTGTGTTTTATGACCTCTGCAATAGAAAGTACTCAAGTTTTATTAGAGTATGCGAAATACCATATATACTGAACATTTCAATTAAATTTCTGCTTATTTTCAATGGGTTCATGAGTGACTTGAGCCTACTCACCAATAACAACAATCCCCGGATGTCTAGTTAGTTGCTGCTATTACAGAGACATGCACAGACAACCGATCATTTACTGGAGACTGATTAGAGTCATAATTTATATACATGCATGTTTTTGGAGTATTTATTTAATATATTGAAGCCTATTTATTGGTTATTATTTGTAATGTATTTTCATGTATTCAAACTCTTATATTTGTCTAAAAGCTTTCTAAGTGATTGTCCTTTTCATTGTAACAGCCTGCACAATGTGGACTGGACCTGAGGCATGTGACTGTCATTGAAATCGTCGGGACGTATCCGGCACAGATCGGCCGAATCCGACACAGACTTCTGACTCCTGGACTGGCCCTTCAGCTCAGGTAACTACCACACACACCTGGTACATATATGATTGCTTCATATGTTTCAAATGCTTTTCCTCCTGTGTAGGTTACTGCTTCGTATCCCTCAGCGGTCCTTCCAAATGGTGCTTTTAGACAAACAGGGCATGGACAAGCAGCGTTACCCGTTCCCCATCACAGCGGCCGAGTTATTCACCACCATCGACACCTTCCCACTCCGAAAGGACGAGATGGTGCTTCAGCAGGAGGCGGGACAAAGCTGCCAGTCATAAAACAGCCCGGTTCGTCAGCACACTTCGAGGGACTCAACAACGATCCTGAACGTCATCCATTTCCTCCTCATTTCACACACTCCTACCTGAACTCCTTGTGCGTTCATCTGCTTTCAAAGGTTGCTGTGTCCGTCATGGAGCAGGTCACTAAATGGACTGAGTCATGCAGTGCATCATGGTCATATTGATTACTGTTTCGTCAAAGCAAAAATATGTTTTGTTAAATATTTTGTACAAAAATATTTTACTGTATAAACTGAAAAGCTTTTACACTTTTTATATTTATGTGTCACTAAAGATATTTTACACTTTATTATTGTGTTTGTGTGTTCTGTACAACATAATACAGTGGACCATCAACGAGGCTTCAGTGGATTTACTCAAGTAATTCTAAACACTTCAGGCCTAATGAGAAGTTACTGCGAGAAGCCTAATGGCCACATATATTAATGATAATTAACAATAATGCATTGGATTTATATGGCGCCTTTCTAGATCCTCAAAGCACTTTACATTGCACTATTCATTCACTCTCCACAACCAGTGGTGATTAGCTAGCTGACGTGGCTGCCATTCTGCGCTAACGGCCCTTTCTCACCACCACCAAACACCAATCACATTAACACAATCATACATGGGAATGGGGAATGAAGTGTCTTGCCCAGGAACACGACAAGAGCAGGATTCGAACCTGTGTGAACACTGTTGTCAAAAATTTAATTATTGGATCACAAACATCTAGTTTAGTGTTTAACTGAAATCTCAGCACCAGATATTTTAGAGATTATGGTTGGGTTATGAAGCCTATTCCAGAGAGAGCTGTCCGGTCTGAAGATTGAACCCACTCCAACCACCCCAATATTAAATCTGATATATTTGCTTTCTTGAAAATCCACATCTGTTAGATCTGAAAGTCATTTAAACATTCACACAAAATAGAGGCAGATTAAAAAAGAGCAAATGTTGTATGGAAAGATGCATTTATTTAAAAATATTCCTGTAACACATTTGGACAAAATAGTTTGATGCTTGAAAACCTGGACACAACAGAAACAGTTCATGCTGTACACAAAGAGTTTCTTCATTATAATGTATTGCACGAGCCTCTCATCTAAAGTACTGCAAACACCATGTATTATTACTTGTTATAATTGTGCTGTGAAACTGCAGTTTGGATGCTTTCTCAAGGACAAGCAGATAAAAGTGGTCATGAGGGAAATGGGCTTATACTGTGAGTCCGTTTGATTCATAATGGGATGGTTGAAGCTGAGGCTCTAGGCAATAGGACAAGGTGACAGTCGCTGTGATATTATAAGTATCCCTCTGAAGATGAAGGTGGCCCATCTCAGAGCTGACTCACCCTGCCACACACCGCTCAGGCGCTGGATGGGATCACGCACACGTCGAAACTCAAGCCTCAGAAGTCATGTTAAATCAGTGCTTCTCAGTTTTTGTTCTAAGTAGGATTCTCTAACATCATGCTGTTGTTGTTTTCACACTGATACAGTGCTAAGATCATTTCAACTAAAGCTAATTAACTATCTAATGCTCTACACACGTTTGCAGACAGCCAGAGGTGGAAAGCTACTTCAAGTACACGTTCATAAATATTTCATAAGGAGAGATAATCACGGCTTTTAGTGGTTTCTTACATTTACATAACACAATTAACTTGATCATTTTGTCACATGAAAAGTCTTTGATGAAGCTAATTACCAGACAGGTCCTTTTCCATTTGTGCCTGTTGTGCTTTTCTCAACTCATTAGTTTGAGATCAGTACCAATTCCACCTCCGTTCATAATCTAGTGTAATTGTCATGTTACAGGCTGTTTTTGGATTTCTGTAAAGGGAATGTTTTGAGGTTCCTGTTGCCCTTCTTGGCCTTGGTCCACTATAAAACATGCAGAAGGAAGAAATATGTGCTTGATATACAGCGGTAAACAGCTCTATTGAATTATTTTGGACACAGAGTGGCACATGTGGATGTAAGGCATGACTGGCTCAACAAATACAACCATGGACACACTCCATCATGAATTTGTTTGTTCTGCTGCTTCTATCTCCTCTGTCTTTTCACTGTTACTGTGTGTGTGTGCTTGGGGGCAGCTCATGTGTTGTGCTTGCGCATGCTGGACCTCAGCATCAGCGTACACTCCTGAGGGACTTCTGGATTCTCAATCATTCGCTGCCACAACCTCTGCTCTTCTCCAAACGAGTCCATCCAATCCACCTCCTTCCCATAGCTCTTACCTACGCACACAAACACACTTTAGTTTTATTTATTGTACATTTGTAAGACATTGTAATAACTTAACTGTTCCTACTCATGTGCATGATTTTGATTTCACATAAGAAAGAAAACACACACAAAACAGTCTCAAACAGTGCTTCAAACACTCACCCGCCACTTTATTAGGCAGACCTTGATGTAATGCAAGCTAATGTTCTATTGTGTTGATAATGTTCAAACCAGCCAACCAGGCTTTTGCACAGACCTGCAGCTCAAGGATATTTTTTATATTTTTCAAACCATTATCTGTAAACTCTACACTTTTGGTACTTTTTTTTACTTTGTTTGAACTTGTGATGTGAGCTAAAAAAGCAGTCCAATAGGTCTACCTAATAAAGTGGCCAGTGGGTGTGTCTGGTGACTTTGTGTCAGTAAAAGTCTAATGATTGTGAATGTGATTATGTCATGAACAAATAAACCCTTAGGGAAACTGTTGTAAATGTATTGTTTCACAAATACCTGTTCCAGCTCCGAGCCGGACCCCTCCCAGGAAGACATTGCTGGCCAGTGCCTCTTTGTCCCAAACGGTCAGCTCCAGACACACATTGTTGAGGTCCCCCGACTGTAGCCCACAGTAGGTGAAGGTGTGGTTCCAGTGAGGGTTCACTGTACCCCGCACCACCTCTGTCTTGTGCTTTGTTGACTTGTTGCTGTCAGGAAGAAGATATCTGGAGAACAAACCAAAAACAGCATTAAAACTAGAATTTAATTTGTTTTGCTGATAATGTAACAATAATGTATCTTACCCTTTTACAAATGGGTCAGAACTGCCTCCAGATTTAACAGCTGTAAGGTTTTTGGCTCCTCTGACAAGCAGCTCGACCATGCCCCCTTTAGGCAGCGTGAAGCTGCTCGTCTTCTTGCCTTTTAGGAAACTTTTCTTCACTACGCAATGCAAACAAATAGAGATAGAGAATAAAGAGTTCAAGGAAAAAATACCCCTTGGAAATGTCAACTCAATCAGCCAATGAGATATCTTTAATGCCAAACAAACAGAGACAGTTCAGAGACATAGATACTGATTTGTAGAGCCTATGTCTCGTCGTTCTGTTAAGTGAGATGCACTGGGCTATAAACAAATTAGCGGCACAGCTTGTTCAAGAAAGGTCTTTTCTTTGATTGCGATATTAGGTTTCATTTCCCATTCTACAGGAACACTGTCATAAATGTGATAATATATGATGGTAAGTGTTTGAATATTTTATTAAAGGAGAAGGCTGCAGCAGCACTAATGTGAAGCCAGAATAAGCAGAGAATAAATGTGATCCTATCAGCCAGCAATCTGCTCTTTTATTAAGTGGCTTTTATTAAGGGGCTTGAATATATTAATAAAGGAGCAGATTGGAACATTAACAGAGACAAATATTAGCAGTGGGTCTATTTAAACCACGTATTATCCAAATCACTTTTATGTACATTCTAATTTGTTTGCAATTTTAAATGAACTAACTCCCCTAAAATGTTTGCAGTATATTATCATAATTCTCTGTTCTCATTCCCATAGAGGAAGGAAAGGAAAGAAATTAGCTAAAGCTGGATCATTGTCTGGAATGTTCTATATATGATTGCATAGTGCACAGTATTGATACTAACTCCAGCCACAAGGGGTCAGTAGAAGAACAAATTAAAGTCTTTCAGTTCATACAGCATTTACCCCCAAACTAGCAGATTGCCAGTTCCATTCTTAGCACTATAACCTTCCATTGCAAACAGGGGAAATGCCTTGGCGGAGATCTGTGCTCCTGAACAATATTTTATTTTTTAGACTCATATCTTCAAACGGGCCTATTGAGGTTTTGAAAGATATTTTTTTTGTATTGTTACTTCTTTCGACACCACCAAAGTTCAGTAGCCAGGCCTATTTATAACGGTTACATTGATTACTACCTTGTACTTGGTCCAGAGGCAGCGTGAGGTTCTTCTCTGCAGGGATATACTTCAGCACCACAGTCAGCTCCCCTTTGTACTGTATTGTGTTGTCCATGCCGCTCTCCACCTTAACATTCACAAAACTCGTGATCCATATCTGCATCATCATTCAGTCCATATAACTACTACTATCCTCCTACCTTCGGCTGCAGAGAGTACCACTCCTCTATTTGTGAATCAAACTCCCAAGAGTCAAAGGACAGCTCCACTTCACCCAGAAAACTGTTGTGTCCAAAGCGGTCGTGGTGCCAGACAGAGACCTGCAAAGTCCTGGTCTCCAGCTGCGAGTGGCTGATGACATACTGCAGACACACAGGGGGATGAAGTTAATTATAAATACAGCTTATTAGACAAATAATAAAGAAATGTGCAGAAGCACTCACCCTTAGGTTTTCATTATAAACAGGGTTAATGGTGTTGGCCTTGATGGTGGTTTTTCTCTTGCTTTGTCGGGACATATCAGGGAGAAGGTAGGTCTTTACATAACTGCCAACAAATACAGCACAATTAGCAATGCTTTATACTTCATATAGGTGCACACTTGACCATTTCATTTTGTGCATTGATCTGTTTTATGCTATAGATGAGAAGTCCACTATCCTTTACAATAAAATAAGGGCTATCCTTTACAATAAAATAAGGGCTATAGAGCTGCACGACATATGGCAGGTAGCCGTCTTCAGTAAGTAACTATGGTTTCCCTGTGTTGAAACAAATAGACTATAGATTTTCTTTTTATCCAATCAGATGTGATCACTACATATAGATCACTACATATAGACAATTGATTTGTTCAGAGACCTGTTTAAAATGGTCCTTATGTGCCCCACAGGCAGACTTTATGCATGTCTGTTGTCCAAATATGATACAAGGTGCTGTCTAGGTAGTTTGGGTTAGGTTAGGGTTGCAAGGCCATCCCTGTAGGGACTTTTTGTTTGTGCATTTGACCCATCTTTTCAATGCCGATGGGGCAACCAGTCAGAAGCAATGAGCAATTTCTATATTTTGTGCCAGTATATATGGCAGGAGAATTAGCCTATATTGTGCATGTTTTGAGGTGAACTAGGTCTAAACTGCTACTAAATTAGGTTGATTAAACTTTATTTTGCAGTGTATAATGTATGGCACTCCTTGTTTATGGCACTCCATTAAACCAACAAAAACCATATAAACTGCACTTAAACATACTGGAACAGAATGTTTCATATTTTCATAAAACTACACTGGGACAGTTACGCATTGGTCTTACGGGTCTGTCCGCTGCCGCCTCTCGTCGCCTGTTGCCAGGTTGTGACACTCTTTCACCTGGACGTTGAGAGCTCCCGTTTTGTAGCTGTAGCTGATGTTGAGCAGGATCTCACCACTCACCCGGGCGTTGCCATAGTCACCAGTCTCGCTGTACATGCTCATCATGCTGTTGATGCTACTCTGTGAAGCAACGAGAAACCAACATTGTGTTTAATGGGGTGGATAAAGTCAAAAACGTGGACATTCACAAGAGCAGAGATTTGCTTACTATGGCACAAGTAGTAATTAGCAAAACCAAGCAGATGAATTTGGGGAAAATAAGATGTCACTTCTTCTAAGCGTCTGAAGATGAATGGTCAGCAGCCATTAAACAAAGCCAAGCTGTTACATGTTTGTGCCAGCCACAGCTTAGAGGACTGGTGCAAGAGAAGCCAAGATGAAGTCCGTTATCCACTGAATTGATTTTTAAACTTTTGTTTTTACAAAGTCTGAAAAAGTCCACTTTTCTGCTTGTCATAATAATCATATTTTAGACGCTATAATCTGTTTTTTTTTTTCAGAGATGTGTCACACTGTGATATATGCATAAATCAATAAAGCCCTGGGCCAACTTATGTAATATTTGCAATTTGAATTATGATTATGACAGGAATAGGCAAAAGAAAATGAATGAATGAAGTATACAATACAGTTTAAATTCTCCAACCGGGTAAGCGTTCAGCAACTGTAATTCTACATCATTAACTTACCATTTAGAATCGCATGAGAGTTTCCATAGCATGCTTCCTCCTACCAATTTATTATAATGAGTCGGTGTATGGGAGCTGAATATATGCTGATAAAATGTGGATTATTTAGTTGATAAAAGGTAGTGAGTTGATGATAAACGTGCATGCAGATAGGTGTAAAGCACTCTTACAGTCTCAGCGTCCGAGTCTGGGACGTTGAGATAGCTCCAGCGTCTTTCTGAAGCGGGAGTGGAAGACTAGAGTCGACCAGTTTAAAGGCATGGAGGTAAAACAGGAGGAAAAACAAGAGCAGAGAGAAGAGAAGAAGGTACTGAGCGCTTTGATGTGTGTTAGATAGAGGCAGAAACCCGAGCACAGACCCCCATTGGCCCCTGAGGAGATGCTGCTGAAAGCCTGTCTGCAGCCACAAACCGCATTACACGCCGTTACCATGGTGATTATCAGATAAAATCACGGAGATTACTACTCATCTGGAAACGCCCGTGAAATCAACATCGTGACAATTGTTGAGTATGTCAATCAGTCCTGTAGTATTTATAATTAAATGGACTGGGGCCCGTACATTGAATAGTATCAAGGCACATACTGTATCACTTTGTCTATGCATTCACCAGCCACTTTATTAGGTACACCTGATTATTTACCCGTTAGGACAATTGGTAATCAGCTAATCACAAGGCAGCAACTCTGAATGAATGAAGAAAAAACAACATTTTGTGACTTAAAAGAGTATTTTGAATTATGATGAACTACTAGGATTTCATGATCTGTCTCTAGGGTTTACTGAGAATAATACAAAATAAGAACAATATCTATTAAGTGGCAGTTTTGTGTTAAAAAACATGTCTTGAGAAGTCAAAGTAGAATGGCCAGAATGGGGTTCAGGTGATAGAAATGCAATCAAAATGAGGTGTGTCTAATAAAGTGGCCACTGAGTACAACAAAAAGCATAAACAAATAGATAACCACTTGACTTATAATCACTTTAAACAAGCAAGAGCTGCAGACCACCTCTGAACAAGCAAGTGTGCCTAATAAAGTGGCAGGTGTATTTGTATAATTAATGGAGTAGTTTTTATTGCTGTCAATACGACTGTACAACCTCAACCATGGACAAAGTTGGCGCATGCATAATATAAATAGTCATCTCTGCATAGTGCATATTAAAAAGCATATGGAACATACTTAACTGACACAACTACTGAGACTGGACTACATATATTACTGAGACTGGACTGCATATATTACTGAGACTGGACTACATATATTACTGAGACTGGACTACATATATTACTGAGACTGGACTACATATATTACTGAGACTGGACTGCATATATTACTGAGACTGGACTGCATATATTACTGAGACTGGACTACATATATTACTGAGACTGGACTGCATATATTACTGAGACTGGACTACATACATTACTGAGACTGGACTACATATATTACTGAGACTGGACTACATATATAACACAGAAGTATAGTATACTAGTATAATGTTACAGTGAACTGACTATATCCACTCTGCATAATGCCTCTTCCTGCACTCACTACATCAGGCCGGCGGCGGTGGCGGCGAGATGACACAGTAAATAGATGCTTCTCTGCACTCTACATTACACACACAAACTCACTCCATAAAATGAACCCGAACATCTGAATAATTGGATTTTCTGGCTGCCAAGCTTTTACACAGTTAATTATGAGCATGTGAAACACAAAAATATCAACAACAAACCAATTTCATGTGATTCCCAGGTGTTTCAGGTGCATATGGGGGAAAGATGTTACCAATAATATAAAAAATTGATATTAATATATTGATAGTTTTAAATAGGATTCTACAAGTCGAGTGTTTTTGACGTGGCTCCTCTCCGGCCCAACGCACACACTGTATTTACTCAGTCAATAAACACACACTAAGCACACTCCACTAATGCACTAATGGGACGGGTCAGGTGCAGTTTCAGAACTGTGGTGTGGTGTTGTTACCGTGGACACTGTGTTGCTGAGGAGTTGTCCCGTTGTCATGCTGTGAGCTGACATCAGAGTGTCTATGTCCTCTTCCTCATCAGAAAACTCCTGTTGGTGATTACCACAGTGAATCAAAAGGAGGAAGGCAGTGAGAAAGTTGTAGATATTCAGAAGCATTGGACCATATTTTCAAAGAACTCAGACTGTATCAAAAAAGATTGCATTCTTTCATTTTGGCGAATCTGTTAATCATCATATATCATCATAGTCTGAAATGATTTGCTAATTTATTTGACATAGGTTTTTACATCAGATGCCCTTCCTTATGCCTCTCCATTTATGCTGGCTTGGGACTGACACAAATAGTACATTAGCCTGTGACCGTCTTGGATATTGGAATTGGATATGCTTAATTTAGCTGGTAGGTGAAGCTTAAAAGACGATACACAATAGATCATTGTGTTAGTTTAACAAGCAACAAACAACAAACAAAAACCTCATCAAAAGGAAACCAATGAAAATAGTGACCATCTTTGAACAGTTTGAACCAGTGATAGTGACTGAACTAGTGGGTGGACGCAGCCAGTTTCAGTAAATACAATACAGTGCGTGAGAGTTTGTTTATTCACTGCTTGTGTGTGAAATCGCTGTGTCATTGTCCCTTGATGAATGTGCAGTTTTGTTTTAGATGGGGATTGTGTGCCTTTGATTACAGATGAGGACTGGGTAAACACAAAGAGGCTTTATTGCGTTAGATCCTCCACCTGTTCCCAGTGTATGTACATTTGGACTCTCGTCACGCTCTTTGAAGTTACATTATCATTCTCCTACACATACGTTGGGTCACTGGAGAAAAAATTGCATGCTCAAGTTGAACTATATCCATCGTGACACAGTGCGCTTCCTTTGATTTTAATGAGTGTTGAGAGCGCTCTAAAGCGGAGTGTACTTACAGTTTCATTGAGCCCAGGGACAGAGCGACTTCTCAGGCTAAAGGCGTCTTCACTGGGTTCAGAGGCTGGAGCTGACAGATCCATCTCTGAGCGACCGTGATCTGGAAAAAAAAAACATAGACCGGATCATAGCAAGGGTCAGGAAGGACAAGGAATAATGATGAAAGAAGAAAATGTACTTTTGCTCTTTGTAACTGGGTACTGTCCTCTATGCATAAAACATACAGTCTTGGGCAAGTGTTTTAAGGCAGGGTTGAAGACATGCCTTTAGATAGCTTTCAAAAATATTACAGAAATGAATTTACTTCATTTTCATCAGCTTACAAAATGCAAACTGAGCATTCAGAAGAAGTCTGGTAAAAGCAATATCAAAAGTTCACATTTCCAAACAGCAGGTACGGATAGCTTATTCCCACAACTCCGGGGTGACAACCATGCAACCAGAGGGTAGCTGGTTCGATTCCCCGCCCGAGCAAATATGTCCCTGGGCAACCCACATTGCCTATGAATGAATGTGGTTGTATGGTTGGTGTTTGATGGTGGTCGGTGGGGCCATAGGCGCAAAATGGCAGCCGCATTATTACAATTACATCAATGGTTGTAGGTTGCTCACATTTTACTGTCTCTTCATGTTATTCCCAGATTCAATAATGCTGGTTCAGGTTTGTGGAGCTAAACTAGTCTAGAAGCCAATGCAATGGACTTTTGTCTCAATGGTAAAAAAATACTATGAAAATCCTAGATACAGGCTTCTTTCTGGCTCACTTTACATACATTACAACACAATCAAACACTAAAGTTAAACAGATTGAAATGATGTACTATGCGATAGGCTCGCGTCATTGAAATGTGAAAACTATAAAAATTCATGTCACTGTTTTTTGCTTTATGAGAAAAAAACAAGTGAGAATAACTACAGGCATAACAGTCCAGAAACATCCCCGGTATGATTAGACATTCAGCACAGTTTTGCTTGTCAGTGGGAGTTGAGACAAACAGAAGCTCCACTACAGCCAGCCTGTTTGCTGCATATAAGCACAGATGCCCTTTACGTCAAGTCAAGGCAGAAATATATCTAATAGTTTTTGAGCAAATAACGTTGAAAGATGTCAAGAACACTGTAGCAAAGGAGCCTTAAAATACAGTAAAAATACAAACAACGTGCTTTACTAATTAGGGAGGGACAGCCAGTGCAGACACTATGACAATCGTGAAAATATGAGGCTTTTAGCCCAGCAGAAGAAAATTAAAGTATAACTAATGCTATAACTAATTGCACAAAAGTTATGTGTTAACAATCCTAAATTGGGGAGCACGTCATCCCTGTGTTACCGTGGTTACTCTCTGGGGACCTCCAACCATTCTTTAAAGGGGAATTGGTGACTCTGGTGACACAAAGTGAATTCATTTGAAAGTGAATGGTTGTCTGTCAGTGCCTATTACCAACTAGCCATTGTCTAGGGCAGGGGTGGACAATTAATGTTTTCCAAGGGCCATATTGAGATTGGGGTCTGTTGTGGAGGGCCGATAACCTGTAGAGATGATAGAGACCCAATAAAAACGTATGCAAATAATTTCAGAATTTAATATACAATTAATAAATGCACTGTCAGAAAAGTCATTGGGTATTTTCTGTCTGTTGCCATCAGTAACATGTCTTTGAATGTCCTCAAATTTCAGTATTATACAGTACAGTTCCAATGATATGTGTTGATTATTGTTTTACCAAGCCTTCAGTGTGCCAGACATGGACTGGTCAAGGATTGTAATTTCCCCCGGTCTGGTCTAGGGTGTACTCCACCTAAGGCCCAAGGTAGTCTCTCACATAGCAATATACTTTGTAATGTTTTCACTGAGTTTGTAATGATGGCTCCTGCTGAGATGAATGGGCTGGCACAGAGTGAGACAAAATGTGGTGCTAAAACTTAAAAAGATGTTTAAAGAAGAGGAAAAGACACTAATGCTGAGTAATAGTGTAATTTGTGCAGAGTGGGTTACTGCTCCTGGCATAACAAAAAGGCCGTTTGTCCTTTAAGTGATACTGCAATCACCTTAGACGAGCTGCTCTGCCTCTGAGGGTGCACTTCACACAAGGGTTTCACTTTTGAGTGGGACCCAAATCACGGCATCCACAAAGTCTTAATTGTGGACTTCAAATAGCCTTCATATAATTTGTTAAAAAAAATGATTTGCATAATTACTATCAACCAGGCCCTCGAAGATAGACACTCCAAGACAATAGTAATGTAATGTAAGATATACACTCTCAAAAACAGCTGAAATTAGACAATGATATTCTCTGGTCATTATGTGTTTTATTTTATAATATAGCAGTTTACAACCACTCAGCAGTACAGCTGGTTTAAAAAATGATTTCTTGAAGGTGGCTACTTTTGAATTGGGGGCTGTGTCACCTTTGTCCCTTGGAAACAGCACCTATAATAGACTTTTTTTTCAATGCAGCTAGAGTGATGTTCCATGTGATGCGCAATTGTATATTGTTGGATAGAAAAACAATAGCTGAAAAAGCAATATATATTAAGCTACAAGAAAGTCTGGTGCAAGAAATGATCAGACCTGGAATAAGATGGTTGTGATGCAAGTGTAAACCACTGGGACTTAGGGAGCGGAGGACGATCCTGCAGCAGCACCACACAGATTAAGTGGCCTTGGTGTGAGCTGTCACTGTGAGTCACTCAGACAAAGGTCCATGTGCCAGCTCCATATATCTTAACCTAATATGTTGTTGTTTTAGTGATTGAGCCACATATAGCATTTAGTTTGGTTTCAAAAACACCTTTATGCTGTGTTACCAGTCATATTCTTCTGTTCATTTTCATTAGGTGCGGCAGTGGTGCAGTGGGTAGGTGCTCGCCCTTCAACCAGAGGTTCGAGTCCCCGTCCAAGCACACGCTGTCGTTGTGTCCCTGGGCAAGACACTTAACCCGCATTGCCAATGAATGAATGAATGAATGAATGAATGAATGTGGCAGTGGTTGGAGGGGCTGTAGGCGCAGACTGGCAGCCACCCCCTGTCAGAGTGCCCCAGGGCAACTGTGGCTACACAAGTAGCTTACCACCACCAGATGTGACTGTGGAGTGAATGAATAATGTAATGTAAAGTGTCTTTGAGTGTTGAGAAAAGAGCTGTATAAAACGAATGCATTATTATTATTATTATTTTGA